>JAKXMS010000037.1:121790-143539 GCA_022985145.1 Pangasius djambal
TCCTTTGCAGTCAATGACGGCCTGAAGTCTGGAGCCCATGTTCTCAAAACTCAAATTCTGAGTTTCCTCCCTGGAGATGCTTTGCCAGGCTTCACTGCAGCCACCTTCAGCTGCTGCTTGTTTGTGGGTCTTTCTGCCTTCAGTCGTGTCTTCAGTAAGTGAAAAGCAGCTCTATTGGGTTGAGATCAGGCGACTGACTCGGCCATTGAAGAATATTCCATTTCTTTGCCTTCAAAAAGTCTTGAGTTGCTTTCACAGTATGTTTAGGGTCGTTATCCACCTGCACTGTGAAGCGGCGTCCTATCAGTTTTGTAGCATTTGGCTGAATGTGAGCAGAGAGTAGAGCCCTAAACACCTCAGAATTCATCCTGCTACTTCTGTCAGCCGTCACATCATCAATAAACACCAGTGAGCCCGTTCCATTGGCAGCCATATATGCCCATGCCATAACACTGCCTCCACCATGTCTGACACATGATGTGGTATATTTGAATCATGAGCTGTTCTTTTCTTTCACCATACTTTTCTCTTCCTATCATTCTGGTACAAGTTAATCTCAGTTTCATCAGTCCAAAGAATCTTATTCCAGAACATGGGAGGCTTTTTTAGATGTTTTCTGGCAAAGTCTAATCTGCTTTCCTGTTCTTGAATGTTCCCAGTGGTTTGCACCTTGTCGTAAACCCTCTGTATTTACATTCATGAAGGCGTCTCTTGATTGTAGATTTTGACAATGACATGCCTACCTTCTCCAGAGTATTCTTGACTTCTGTTGATGTTGTGAAGGGGTTTTTCTTCACCAAGGAAAGGATTCTCCGATCATCCACTTTAGTTGTCTTCCGTAGTTTTCCAGGCCTTTCGATGTTGTTGAGCTCACCAGTGCTTTCTTTCTTTTTAAGAATGAACCCAACTGTTGATTTGGCCACACCTAAGGTTTTTGCTCTCTCTTATAGATTTATGTTGTTTTTCAGCCTAATGATGGCCTCCTTCACTTGCATTGAGATCTCCTTGGACTTCATATTGGTAGCTCCAGTCGAACAGCTGCCAAATGCCAACTCAATACCTGATATCAACTCCAGACCTTTTATCTGCTCACCTGGCCAATTAACTTGGACCGCACCTGGCCAATTAACTTCTTGTCAATCAATTGTCCAAGTACCTTTGAGCCCCTGAAAATGGAGGCACTTTGCTGAAAATGGCTGTAATTCCTAAATGGTAAATGCCATATTTTTGTGGAGCCTCTTAAAATGAAGCTGAAAGTCTGCACTTCCATCACATCCTGATTGTTTTATTTCAAATCCATTGTGGTGGAGTATAAAGGCAAAATCACTAAAACTCTGTCATTGTCCAAATACTTCCAGACCTGACTGTATATAAATAAATAATTCAAGTGGTTGAAAATTCATGAAGTGCAAAATTTGAATCGAGCAGTTCAGAGAAAACATCCGGATTAGGGCAACCATCAGGCCAGTCCCAGGCCGCGGGCCGTATGTGTGAAACTGAGCTCTAGCTACAGATCACACGGTCAGCGATTTGTTCCAGCAAACCTATGATGGATACTGTAAACCTCCATATATACACTGACAAAAAAAAGTCAGCTAGAATCATATCTCTTGTAATCTCCTTTCTACAAAATAAAATTAATTTTTATTGTTAATTGTTTAATAATAGCCATCATTACAAAAGATTTTGTTGGCAAATCTCGTCATGCTTTAGCCTATGCACAAACACAAGGTTTTACAGTAAATAACAGAACATGAATTTCTGACAGCTTGAATATTTTAACATTTATTTTTATAACCTGATTTTTTTTAAAACACATTTTCTAAAACATAATATTTACAGGTTTTCTTTTCAAAGCATTACAAATTCAGGCCCGGGGTCTGGTGATTCTGATTTCATTTTGCACATCTTTAACTGTTTGACTGTTTTAACAAAGTAAATATGCTGTGTGCAAACACACACACATGGCTCAAAGTACAGATACAAGGGCACACACACACACACACACACACACACACACACACACACACACACACACACACACACACACACACACACACACACACAGCAGATCTGATTCTCCTGTAGAGGTAAGTGAAGGTGTTCAGTATTTCAGTGTGAAAGTGGGGATATTTAAGGATTTATGTTCTAGAGCTTCTTTTGTGAAAAATACTGTTTACTGCATGTTTCATTTAATACATACACTATTTATGTTTGATTTATTATTATTATTATTATTATTAGTAGTCATAGTAGTAATAGTAGTAGTAGTACTAGTACACACACAAACATTTTTACAGTCTCACACTCACCAGTTGCTATTTAACAAAAGTTTTGATTAAGAGATTGTGTTTATTGATAGAATTTAAATGTTTAGCTGGACTTCGGCATGTGTGTGTTTTTTGTGTAGTTCTAATAATGAGAGACACTTCAGCAACACATGATGAGGAGCATGATGACTTCCACACCAGAGACACGACTGCCTTCTGGAGGAAAGGTGTGTGTCTATGTGTGTCTGTGTGTGTCTGTGTGTGAACACATTATCTGGCATTACAGTGTGTGTGTGTGTGTGTGTGTGTGTGTGTGTGTGTGTTTTAGAGGGCTCTTTCAGTGTGATTGTAGCTTCCCCTGGTCGCTCTCGATGGTGTATGTGTGTGTTCACTGTTTTGGCCGTTGTGCTGCTCCCAATCATCATCTCCATCTCTCTAACCAGTAAGTGACAGACAGACAGACAGACAGACAGACAGACACGCACGCCACCATTTGCGTACACCGGTGTGTGTGTGTGTGTGTGTGTGTGTGTGTGTGTGTGTGTGTGTGTGTGTAGAGGCACAAGTGGACAGAAGGTTCGCAGCTGTAGAAAGTGACTTGAAGAATCTGAATCAGACTTTAGTGTCACTCATCAACAAGATACAGCAGCTGGAGAACCAGGGTGAGAGGCACAGACACACACACACACCCACACACCCCCCCTGCTGATCTATGTAACATGATTTTGTGTGTGTGTGTGTTAGGTACTGAGGTTGTTCGGAGTGTTAATGGACTGAGACTCAGTTTGAACAGTCTACAAACTCAGGCTGAAGACTGTAAGCAGTTTACAACTAGCCTATTAATACAATAATAAGATATTTTCTCAAGTGTGTATATATATATATATATATATATATATATATATGTTTTAGTCTTCACTCAGGTAGACAACATACAGGAAGCAGTGACTCATCTGAAATGTCGTTTCAACACACACCAAAACAGTGAGTGAAAACGCACATCATTAAATCTGAACATTTAAATCTTAAACACTACCACATATACTTGCATATACTATTTACCCTATACACACTATACATTATACCCTAAAGAGTCCACCCTATACCCTGTACACTATAGCCTATACCCTACACATTATACTCTCTGCTTCATACACTCTACTCTATACCCCATACTTTATGCGCTATACACTTTACCCTATATTCTATACCCCATACCCTTTAACATACACTGTATGCACTATACCCTATACCTCATACCATATATTATATACACTATACCCCATACCCTATGCACTATAGACTATACTTCATACCCTATACTCTATACACTACACATTATACGGGATGGATCAGGCAGGTCCTGAGGACAGAGAGTCAGGATCACCCACATCTCATCAGGCAGCAGGAGTAACACATGTAGCTCTAGAGAGAGAGAGAGAGAAGCACAGACTATTAGGTATGCTAATTCTCATGTAAGGGTTAAGGACAGCGTACATTGTGCAAGTAGGGACTGTGCAAGCAGGGACTCCAGCAAGACTAGCTATGACAGCATAACTAAAAGGGAGAGCCAGAAGCTAACACAGACATGAGGGCTTCCTGGGACATAAAGCAGCAGCCACTCCACCGTCGACAAACCAGAGTGAACGTGTGAGAGTGGGGGGGCGACAGCATCCAAACATCTCAGTTCACCACAACACTATGCCTGTGAACCCTCCAGACCTGCCCCTGTACCTAAGAGAAAAGCTGCTAACAAAAGGCTTGACTAAACAAATAGGTTTTCAGTCTAGTCTTAAAGATCCTTAAAGAGTCCTGAACACTAATTGGAAGGCTGTTTCATAAATGTCTCCACCAGAGCCCCCTGGCCTAAAAAACCCCTAAGGGACACCCCCCTCACTCTCTGGCCCTGTTCACAGCTGGCATTAACATGCATCCTGGGTGATCAGATCGAAGTGGTCAGCACCAAGTACAGGTGTGAACGGGGTCCAGTGTCTCTCAAAGACGCACTGTGATTAAAAGTAGCTGCTTTTAGTGAAAGCGAAAAAAGTGAAAGTGAAGTGACTTGTGGCCAAGTGTGGTGACCCATACTCGGAATTTGTGCTCTGCATTTAACCCATCCAAGTGCACACGCACCGTGAACACACACCCGGAGCAGGGGGCAGTGCCGGGGAGCAGTTGGGGGTTCGGTGCCTTGCTCAAGGGTCTCACCTCAGTGGTGGTATTGAGGGTGGAGGAGAAGCTGGTCATTCACTCCCCCCACCTACAATCCCTGCCGGACCTGAGACGCGAACCCACCACCTTCAGGTTCACCTTCGGGTTACAAGTCCGACTCTCTGACCATAATAGCCTCATTCATCATCTCATCTGTCAGTCATTTATAAAGATTCGTTAGCAGACCATGCAATTAAAACACTGGAAAAAGTCTGCAAAAATACATGAGAGAGGATTATCAAGACATTTCGGCCTGAAAATAAATGCAGCAGAAGACTGACAATTATTTTCGTGACTGCCTTTCTTCAGCAGAAACGATGTGTAAAATCCGTTCACAAGTGTCCACTGGAGACACATTCGTAATGCCAGGTGTGAACGGAAATGCATCTCAGCTGTCTACTTGTGATCCTATTACCCAGGATGCATGTTAATGCCAGGTGTGAACAGGGCCTCTCTACCCAGCTCAGTCATGGGTGGATGAAAAGCTCTGCAGAAACATGGTGGAAAAGACATTAGTCTTTGTATGCAGCTGGGCCTTATATTCTGCAGGTTTATCTTATTTTTTGTTTCTTATTATACTTGCAAGTCGAACTCATCCATTGCCAAAATGGTTGAGCACAAAATGGCTGGACCCTTCTGTGCACCTCAAAATCTCTCTTTACACAAACACAGACATTTATTTCATATCTACACACCCCTCACACTAGGAACTACACACTCCTCACTACACACTCCTCACACTAGTCACTACTGTAACATCAGTCCACTGAGGCAAGCGTAGTGAAGAACCCAAGTGCAGCTTTTATTTACAAAGTGAAAACCAAAATTACAAACAAAGACTTGCCTTGACTTGGTATGAACAAGCTTGACACGAACAGACTGCAGGTTACAACAACAACATCATCACCAATACACGACAAGAGACAATGGCTACATGAGGGCTATATATACACCAAACAATCAAGGTAAAGTGACAAAACAGCCAGTGAGGAGCAAGAAACCAACCAATTAGAACAAGACACATGAAACCAAGGAACCAATCAGAACATGACACAAAGACAAGGGTAACACATGACCAGATCACATGAGGGGCAAGGAACACATGGGAAATGGAGTCCAGGAACAATAGCAAGAGTCCAAGGTGGAGTGCCCTCTAGTGGAGTTCATGGGCACTCCAGCTGGGAATCGTGACAACTACACATTTACTAGTTTCATTATAGTTACAGAATTATTCACAGTGATTGCTGAGTAATCTGCTTTAAGATGAAGAACTGTGTGTGCATCTGTGTGTGTGTGTGTGTGTGTGTGTGTGTGTGTGTGTTTGTAGACACCCAACATCAGTGTTGTCCATCAGATTGGCAGCTTTTCTTTTCACACTGTTATTATTTTTCTGATTATGGAAAGTCGTGGAATGAAGCTCGAGATACGTGTGTGAACATGAAAGCAGAACTGCTGATCCTGAAGAACAAAGAGGAGAAGGTCAGTGTTTCTTGTCAAAATGCTATACTAATATGCTAATATCACTCCTTTAGCTAAAATAATTGTCGATCTGATACTATGAGATCTGCTTCAGTGAGAGTGACAGACACAACAATAACAATCATAATAAGCAAAAACAATAATAATGCAAAGTAATAAAGGAAAACACTTCACAATGTGACTGTGAGCTGTTATTACTTCACTACTTATGGTCATAAACTACATCTTATAAAGTCAGCTCTGAGTGTGGGTGTGTGTGTGTGTGTGTGTGTGTGTGCGCGCGCGTGCGTGCGTGTGTGTGTGTAGGAGTTTGTGATAAAGAGCACCAGGCCTTTTTATTACTGGCTTGGTCTGAGTGATGAGAGAACGGGAGTGTGGGAGTGGCTGGATGGAACACTGTACAACATGGACAAGAGGTGAGTGTGTGTTTTGTGTGTTAGTTATGGGGATTCCGGCATTATTCAGTAAGAGTGTGTGTTATTTATCAGGATTCTGACATTATTCAGTGAGTATGTACATTATTTAAGGGAAATTCTCACTTGGTTAACTAGGTCAGTGTGTATTGGCGATGGGAATTCAGGCTCAGGTCATTTGGCTCAGCAGTCCGTAATAACCGAATAACATTACTTTGATTTTTATGTTCTAAAACATTATTTAAATAATTGTAATTAATTGCTTCCCTTAATACATTGACTACACACACTGCCTCAAAAATAGACACTGCCTCATCCACACACTGCCTCACATACACACTAACCAACAGCTCAGATGGTTAAAATACATTTCCATGGAGGCATTATGATTTGAACTGCAGGGGTAAGAAATTTGCATACATGTGGAAAAATATATATACTATAATATGCTTCATATGTGAGATGCCTCTAAAAGTTCATCTAAGAATGACATATCACTTTGTGTGTGTGTGTGTGTGTGTGTGTGTGTGTGTGTGTATATGTGTGTGTGTGTATATACACAGTGAATGGATGCCTGGTCAGCCTGATAACTGGCACTTACATGGTCTGGGTGGAGGAGAAGACTGTGCTCACTTCCACAGAGATGGACGATATAACGATGATCACTGCTCCCGAAATTACCGTTTCGTCTGTAAATCACATGCATACACAGTGTGATAATAATAAACACACACACTCATTCACTTTGAATGTGAATTAGCTAGCACTAATATCAGTCAAAGTCTAAGTCTAAGTCTAAGTCAACTTTATTGTCAATTCTGCTATATGTACAGGACATACAGAGGATTGAAATTTCGTTTCCCTCAGACCCATGGTGTGAGAAACCAACATAACAAGACAAGTAATTAAAAAAAGGAAAATAAAGTACAATAAAAAAATAAAATAAAATAAAATACAATATGTACACTATAGACATTCATGCTTTTAATATTATATATGATTGTTTTGATTATTGACTTTAAGAATCAGTTGTAGTTTGTATTTCATTGGCATTAGTGTTAATGTTTTTAAGATTAATGTTGTCTTAAAATGTAGTTCTATTCTTTATGTTCATCCTATCACCACCAAATCACAAAAGGCATTAGATCATGTCTGTAAGACTCCTGAATGAGCTCCACTCTGGATAGAGAGAGTCATGTCTCACTCTCTTCTGCACTGCTCTTCAGCAAAATGAACCATACAATCATTTCATGTGTTCTGTGAGATGGGATGTTAAAGCAGTACTGAACCCCTCATGACTTGTGCTGGATGATTACTGACGAAGGGATTGCCTCTGTGTGTGAATAAACATCTGTGAAATGCTTCAGCTTAATAAACAAACCTGATGAATATGTCAAAAATGGTCCAAAATTGATTAATCTCACTGAATGAAACAACTCAAAACTCTCACGGTACTCATTACAACACATACAAAACACAATGTCCTCCATTTTGAGTTCCAGTAGAGAAAAACATTTTGAAATTATTTAGTTAGCTAAATTTTGATTAATTTTGTTTAATTAAAAATGAATCCATTTTAATCTTCTCTACCTCCAGGCCGGACGTACAGGTTTGACCTTAAAATTTGTTATATGGCCACGAGGAAGTGGCAGATCAGTATTTCCTGTTCTACTGGGCAAGCTCAGTTCACTCGCTCTGCGGGGCACTCTGCGATTCGGCGAAGACGCTTTTGTAGTGGACACATCCTTCTGACTGAGAGGCGTGTTACCGGCGGTGACAGCACTGCGAGTAGTGGAGGCGACGGTGCTGCAAGCAAAGTGGGGTGTGTTTTTTTGGGTATGGGTGTGACTTTCCTGAGTGGGCATGGCAAGTGTGCTCTGTGTAGATCTACATATTTTCTCTTTGGGTGCAGATTTCTTGGGAATCATCGGCTTCCTCACCAATGATTTCTGAATGGATGACACCTTGGGGGTGGGGCTTGTGTGCACAGATGTAGCTGTTGTTGGGGGCAGGACTTTAAGACTCTGAGTGTGCGCGATGGGGTGGGGCTTAGTGCTGCTAACAGAAATAACCTTCCTCATGCTTTGTTTCTCAGTTTGAGTGAGAGTCCGTACAGGATGAAGTGGGCGGAGTTTCGGTGATGACGAAGAGGAGGAGGGCTCAGGAGAAACTATAGATTTTTTCAGTGGCATTTTCTTTAATGAGTTTACACTTTTACTTGTAGCATTATTTGGTGATATGGTATTTTCTGAATTTACTGCCTGAATCCTCTTTTTCTCTCCTTCTTTAGCTGCTAAAAAATGATGGGTGGATTTGCAGTCTAAATCCTGAATGGTGGACTCAGTTGAATCCTTGGTGTTTTTCAATTCTGATGGGCTGCTAAGGGAAGCAGTAGTTGAGGTTTCAGCAGCAGCAGGAGAGATGATTAGCTGGTGTTTATGAATCATGTTGCTGTTTCCTTCATCATTCTGTATCTCATAGTGTTTGTTCATCAGATCTAGAGTTCTACCCTTATCTAACTCCACCCCCAATATCACATCTGACCCCGCCCCCTGTCCTACTTCTGAGTCTGCTCCCAATACCACCTCCGGCTCCACCCCCAATCCTATATCTGGCTCCACCCCTAATCCCACCTCTGACTCCACCCTTAAAACCAACTCGCTGTCAACCTCTAACCTTGCCTGTGCAGGGTCAGAGGTCATTGCCATGTGTCTGTTCCTGTCTAGCTGTTTGATGTCAGAGTCATGATGTAGAAACTCTTCATCATTTGTTACATCGCTGCTGGATATCTCAGTGGGGTGATTGCCATGGTGACCATGAAATAAAGTTTTAAAGGGAACGTTTTGCAGTCCAGGAATCCGTGTGTGTGTTTCCACCTGGACAGCCATGCGTGCTGAGTGAGAGTGTGTGTCCGATGGTGACTGTGTGTCCGATGGTGACTGTGTGTCCGATGGTGACTGTGTTCCCGATGGTGACTGTGTGTCCGATGGTGACTGTGTGTCCGATGGTGACTGTGTTCCCGATGGTGACTGTGTGTCCGATGGTGACTGTGTGTCCGATGGTGACTGTGTGTCCGATGGTGACTGTGTTCCCGATGGTGACTGTGTGTCCGATGGTGACTGTGTGTCCGATGGTGACTGTGTCCCTGATGGTGACTGTGTTCCCGATGGTGACTGTGTGTCCGATGGTGACTGTGTCCCCGATGGTGACTGTGTTCCCGATGGTGACTGTGTGTCCGATGGTGACTGTGTGTCCGATGGTGACTGTGTCCCCGATGGTGACTGTGTGTCCGATGGTGACTGTGTGTATTTTATATTCATGTTGCTGCCACTGAGCCGTTGCCGTGGGTGATGAAGGCCAAACCCCCCCAGAAAATCGTGGGAGCTGGGGGGTTGGGCATTAAGGAGCTCCATAAGCCCCTCCCACTTCACTGCTGCCCGAACATCAATTTCACTGCTGCACCTGGACCTCAAGACTCCACCCACCCAAAGTTGTCCTGCCCAGGAAGGCCTTTTTTCCTCCCCAACTTTCAATCGTTTCAGCTGAGACTCTGCCCTCATTGAATGCGCCACATTCTCCTACACAGAGAAAAAATAATAATATGTGTGTCTGTGTGCAAGAATGTTTGTGTGAGTAAATAAATGTGTGTGTGTGTGTGTGTGTGTGTGTGTTTGTCAGTGTGAGTGGGTGTGAAGGCCTGTGTGTGAGTGAGTGAGTTCATGTGTGTGAAAGAGAGTGTGTGTACCTGTACTGCTTTAGTGAATTTGGAGCAGAAATGATAGAAAATGTAGAAACACTCGTCCAATTTGAAAGTCTCTCTGTCTTCACAAAAGAAATCAATCATTTCATCACCTTCAGTCTTCAACAGAGAACGACAGACACTGACTTCCTTCAGAGAGACAGCTGCACACTGCAACATACACGCACACACACACACACACACACACACACACACAAATCTTCAACACAGAATGACAAATACTGACTTCCTAGAGACAAACATATGCAGATTGCAAAACACACACACAAACCTGTAGGAAGGTGTGTAGTTGTTGCAGTAGTTGTGTATCACTCTGGACGTTCTGCTGTAAGTTTTTTATTCGCCTGTTCAGATTATCCAACTCAACATCCAAACTGTCCACACTCACCCTGGGTGCAGAGGGGGCAGAGAGGCACTGGTGAGGGGGTGTGCTGGAACTCTTTGTATTAGAATACTGGAACTTGTTTTTTTCATCAGTTTCTGTTCCACTATCAACGGTTCCAGCTCTGTGGTTTTCAGTACCTGCTCAGGCATGTCAGCATAGTTCGTTACTGGTTGGTATTGTGCATCACACAACATACAGACCATTGGAGAATCACAGAAAATTTGGGGTTTAAGGATTAATAGTAATTAGCATTTAAATTAAATTAGTAATTAGGGTTTAGGTATTAGTAGTAAATAAAGTTTAGTAATTAGGGTTTAAGGATTTGTAGTAATGAGGGTTTAGCATTTAGTAGTAATCAGAATTCAGGGATCAGGCTACAGGGGATAAGGTCTGGTTTGCTAGGTAAAATATAGTGTAGAGAACAGAACTATAAGGGCTGGTTATTTCTGATGTGTGTATTTTTGTAGTTCTCTTCTTCTTGTTCTCCAGCCTGTCAAAAAGTTTGGCATAAACCAGATTGTTAGCATGCTAACTAAAACCCACAGCAGAGGATAAAAAGCCCCAGAGCAGGCAAGCAGAGGGCTCAGATCATTTGCTGTCCCCTGATATTACCAAGTTTGAAATATACAGTGGATATAAAAAGTCTACACACCCCTGTTAAAATCGCAGGTTTTTGTGAAGTAAAAAAAAATTAAGAACTAAGATAAATCAAGTCAGAACTTTTTCCACCCTCAATGTGAAATTACAATGTATAAAAATTAAGTGAAAAACAGTCAAACATTTTAGGGAAAAAAATAGGAAAAATAAAATTCCAGTAACCTGGTTGCATAAGTATACACACCCTTTTATAATTTGGGATGTGGCTGTGTTCAGAATGAACCAATCACATTCAATCTCATGCTCAAAAGTAATTATCATACAGCTCTCAAAGAAATTATTCTGATTGACCCCAAATAAAGATCAGCTGTTTCTGTTGGAGTTTCTTCACATCTTCTTCACATTGTCTTCATCTGACTGCTGAAGCCATGGTCTGCAAAGAGCTTACAAAGCATGCATGGTATCTCACTTGTTGAGAGATATTGACCAGAAGAGGGGTATAAAAGAATTTCCAAAACATTAGCTGTAGCATGGAACACCATGAAGGCCATCATCTTCAAGTGGAGAAACTGGAGCACCACAATGACATCACCAAGAACAGGACATCCCTCCAAAATTTTTAAAAGGACAAGACAAAAACTTACCAGGGAGGCTGTCAAGAGACCTACGGCAACATTAAAGGAGCTGCAGGAACATCTGACACATACTGATTACTCTCTGCATGTGACAACAATCTCTCGTATTCTTCACGTCTGGGCTGTGGGGTAGGCGACTAGACTGAAGCCCTTTCTCACAAAAAAAATCCAAGTCCAAATAAATCACCCCAAACCATATGGCAAAATGTGTTATGGTCTGATGAGGCCAAGTCCAAAAGTTATAATAATTCCATAATTCAAAAAATGTTTGGCGCAAAAAAAGACACATCACCAAAATAACACCATGCCCAAGGTGAAGCATGGTGGTGGCAGCATCATGCTTTACGGCTCCTTTTCTTTAGTCAGAACTGGGGCTTTTATCAAGGTGGAGGGAATCATGAACCATATTTACAAAAACCAATAATAATAATAATATGTTTATTTTATATAGGACCTTTCTCAGACCCAAGGTCGCTTTACACAACAAAATATTATAAACATAAAACAACATAATGAAAACACATAAAATACAATATAAAGAAACAGTTTAAAAACACAAGAAATGAATAGGTATAAAGGAAATATATAAAGGAAAACAAGATAACTTGCCTAATAGAAAAAAACAAAGGTAAATTAAAAATAAAAATAGAAGAGGGAATGATAGAAGAAAGTGGAACTGAGTATTTACCAAGGGCTGGCGGTATGGCAGTGTAGTGTGAATAAGTGGGCCTCAAGTTTAGAATTATACGATGAAAGAGTTGAACATTCACAGAAGTATTGAGCCAAGGAATTTGGGAGCAGCAGCGCTCAAAGAACAGTCACCCATGGAAGACAGGGATGTGCGAGGAATAGAGTGTAGACCATTATCAGAGAAATGGAGAGAGGGAGACAGTAGGTAGGGATGGAGAAGTGCAGAAAGATAGACAGGAGCAAAACTGTGCAGTGCTTTATATGTTAAAATGAGAAGTTTAAACTGAATGCAGGCAGTTATGGGAAGCCAGTGCAAGGGGATACAGACCCGGGGTTACATGGGCAGATTTTTTTAAGTGAAAGTCAGTAACTGGGCTGCTGACTTTTGCACGTACTGTAGCTTATATGAGGAATGTTGCCTATTTGTGAGCTATGATGTGAACCAGGCCAAAGCTCTATCACAGATACTTAATTGAGACCGAAGACAGGAGAGCAGTATAGTGTGATTAACAGTATCAAAAGCGGTGGCAAACATTCAGGCATCTGCAAGTAAACTGAAGATGAAAAGGAATTCAGCACAATAATGACCCAAAACATACATCCAAATGAACAAAGGAGTGGCATAACCAAAAGAAGATCAATGTTTTTGAATGGCCTAGCCAGAGCCCAGACCTGAACCCAACTAAAAATCTGTGGGGTGACCAGAAGTGGGCTGTGCACAGGAGATGCCCTTACAATTTGATGGATCTAGAATGTTTTTTCAAGAAAGAGTGAGAAAATATTGGCAAGTTAATATGTGCCATGCTGATAGACTCTTACCCAAAAAGACTGAGTGGTAAAATCAAACGGTGCTTCAACAAAGTATTAGTTTAGGGGTGTGCACACTTATGCAGCCAGGTTATTGTACGTTTTTTAGTTTTCTTTTTTGCCCTAAAAAGTTTCTGATCATTTTTCACTTTATTTGTATACTTTGCAATTTCACATTAAAGGTTGGAAAAGATCCGACATGATTTATTTTAGTTTCTTTTTTGTACTTCACAAAAACCTGCCATTTTAACAGGGGTGTGTAGACATACTATACCCATTGAAAAGTACAGAGAAAACCCACCAACACCTCTCGTTAGTAACTAATGGCCATCTTGAGTTCTCTAGCTCAACATCATCACAACTAGGTAACAATACAAACTCCACAACGAAGATAAATTGGCCAATTATCATCTATCACTATCATCTATCACTCATGAAAAGCTGAAATTACAGAAAAAATAAATGTATATAAACGAATGTTATATAGCACTTTTAACAATGGACGTTGTCACAAAGTAGCTTTACAGAAAACGGATATTAAATTTAAATTTAAATTTCAAATTCATCCCTAATGAGCGAGTCAGAGGTGATGGTGTTGAGGAAAAACTCCCTGAGATGCCATGAGGAAGAAACCTCGAGAGGAACCAGACTCAAAAGGGAACCCATCCTCATCTGGGTGCAACGGATAGTGCGATTATAAATAAATCCCTTCTGTAACTGTAGAGTCAAAAAGTGCTAACTGTGTTAACGGAACTTGAATGTGAGTATCATTAGAGTTTTAAATTTAGATTATATTTGTCTTTTAAAAAACAAGCAAACAAAGCCTGACCTCTGGTTAGGGGTTCATCCATATTTTCATAAGAGTTTATATTTTAATTAATTTTTGCTGCAGTGACGTCCTCACCGTGCTGCACTCTCAACATACTGAAGCTTCTCAGGGAATTTGAGCAGCTGGTCATCTTTCTTCTGGGCCTCCTGCAGATGGAAGAACACAGTGACAAGGTAAAGATAAAGACAGACAGACACACACACACGCAGGTTTTGACTCACCAGAGCGACAAAGTGCAGCAGGTTCATTCCTGGTTTATTGGATTTGGTTTCAGCCAGAGAGAGAAGAGAGGAGAGTTTAAAACCCACAGCATTTCCACCGTAGCCACCCTGAGAGCAAAACACACACACACACACACACACACACACACACACAGTAAAAAATGCAACTGATCTGTATTAACAAATAAAAAAGGGTTAAAAAATTATAAAATAAAATTAGATAAATTAAATTAGAGTGATGATATTAGGAATCTTACAGTGTTTATGATGTTTCCTGCTTCCAGCACCAGGTGAAGGACTGAGTGAAGCTCCACACAACTCAACAACTCTAGAAAATGAAAGAGTGCAACATAAAACAACACAACATTAATCAATATCCATTTGATATATGGATTTTTTGTTTTTTATTTTTACATTTGATATACATGAATATAAGTATAAAGTTGTACTTTAAAATACCTTATTGTTTAATACTATATTTCAAATTGAAAATCAAAGACATCTTAGAATGTCAGCTGGTACTTTAATAACTAAATATTGAAATGTTTAGAAAAAATAAATAAAATGAAAATATTAGAAAAAATAAATGGGAGATTTGATAAATCAGAGAATGAAAGGAGTGAGGAAATTAAACAGTGACTGAGAAACACCTCTGATGGCAGTGCGAATAATGAACACATCCTCTTTCAGTGATGAGCATAAAGCAGAAAATTCCTCCTTCAACAGCATGGCCTCTACACGCAGCTCAAACCTACACCCACACACACATACACACATGATAAATTATGTATTTTTGTATAACTGTAGACAACATTGTGCCATTGACTCCCATTGTGCAGTTTTTAAGTCCAAATTTGGTCAAATTGAAAGTCATCATCTTCACTGAGTTTGCACAGTAGGTCAAAATTGGAGCCAGAGTCTGCACAGTAGTGGGTCTGCCTGTCGCCCGTCCATATTGATCACTGACCCTCCCCTTCTTCATGACAGGAATGCACTTGGTGAAAAGTGCAAAAACTTGATGCATCGAACAATGCCAGCTCAAAGTGGTAAACACAATGCTATTCATAAATATTTAAAACCTGTTGCTAAATTGTAGTTGTAAAATTTGTTTATCAATAAGTATTTATTTGATTTTCTGTAAAAAATATTTTAAACAATAAATAATGGAGATTTTACAACAAAAGGTGCAGTGTAATTTCTTCTGTCCAAAAATATCAAAGATATGCCTCAGAATTATCTCTAGTTAATGTTGGCAAGCACAGCAGTTAATTGTACCCAACATTAATATTAGCAAGCTAGTTAACCTAGCCACCTGAATGAACAGGATGTTCACATAATTTATTACAATATGACAAAAACATGATTTTAAACTTTGAAATTAAAAAAAGAACTCTCTTATTTTGATCTTTGTTGATGGACTGTAACGTCAAAACCAGATATTATGTACTATCCCTATGCTTATTCCCATGTAGCTCTCTAGTGCAGAAGATTTTAATTTTCCATTTGACAAACTTTAATGACTGTTTAATGACATCAGTGAAGCACACTAGTACACTACGTACACTAGGGGTTGCATGATTTTGGGTTAGGGTCACATTTTCTCGTCAACCAGTAATTCAATAAAGTAATTGACTCATTGTATTTCATTGTAATATCATTGTAATATCACTATTATGCTGTTTTATTTGTGCCACATGGAGCAAGTCACACTTCATTTCTATTAACAGCCACACACAGGCTACACATTACATTTCCAGTTTTAATGCTCTTTACAGTACGCTGTTAACGAGGAAGGTAAATAAATCGGTGAAGTAAATGTGTAAAAAATAATAAAATAGTGTATCATGTTACTCTATGGACATATCGATAACTAGTGTGGATGAGCAGAAATTATTGATTAACTCGGATAGCAGCATGGTGTGGAAACTCCTTATAGTTTAATGATAGCTGGAGGATGCGATGACTACAGCAAAGTTTGGGAGATTTTAACACCACAGATAGAAGCGCCTGAACACGAGTCCGCTCTCACTGTTTTTTTCCACAGCAACCACTAGTGAATGTATTTGTTAAACAGAATATATAATTCACACACAATCCCTGAAATAAACACACTGGAATCGTGTGTGTGTGTGTGTGTGTGTGTGTATATGTTTACCTGGGTAAGAGTGTAAGTTGGTACATAAAAGAGTCCACAGTGTTTAGGTGAGTTTTATCTCCTTTGTATGAATGCAGCTTCTCCACCTGTAGCACAGATTTACACACACCCCCGAAATTTACAATTCAGCTATGTTACTCATACTGCTCTAAACTTACTACTTCTTTAGTGTATGTGTGTGCCCGTGTGTGTTTCACTTCGTGTGTGTCTGGCAGTAGTTTGTTCAGTTCTCTCAGTCGTTCTGCTCCAAACTCCTCACTGTTTCCATGGACAATATCATCAATGACAGACTGAATGGATCTGAGAAAAGAGACACAAACACAAGAATAAAGTAGGTATGTATGTCTTTCTGTCTTTCTATCTATCTACCCTAAAAATACTCACTTTTTAAAGCATTTGAGGAAAATTGCTACATTCATACTCCTTTTAGGGTCAAGGATGCTAATCTGAGCACACACAAAAACACAAAGTAAATTAATTATGATGATGACGACGATGACTATTATTATTATTATACTCAGTCACAGTCAGTTACAGTCACAGTCACACACACAGATATTAAAGCAGTACATGACTCAGTAATTACTAATAAAATTAGTAATGTTAATGAAGTTAGCTTGTGTTAGGTGATCAGTGACCAGGCAGAAATCTCTACCTCCTTCTTCTGCTCAGACAAACTGCTGTACACTCGGCTTTTCTTGTTGCTGGCTGTGGCAACTATGTTTCTGTCATTGTGTCCAAACAGGTCCTCGATAGTCCTAATGTCGATGTGAAATTTATTTTTATCAGAATGCTTTGCAAGTGTCCACAGGTTGGGAGCCCCTCTCTGGTGAATGCGTTCTTCTGGAATTGGCTTCCAGTAAAAACTCCTAATTCTTTGCCTCCTTTGAATGTTTCCAACTGGCAGGGGTGGAGGAGGGGCAGGAGGGGGCGGGGTGACGTTCGTGTCATGGTCAAAGACTGATGGGGATATTACTCCACTCCCCTCTTTATAGTCCTGCTCCGTATTGGCTGCTGAGATGTGGTTCATCACATAAACTGTTTGAATTACAAGATGAATATTGTCAGAAAATGAACATTAAAACACACAAACACAAAGTGCCACCTGCAACAGGCTTAGAGTTATGCTGATTCAGACTCATCAGAGACTTGATTCACATTTTAACACACTCAGTACTATTTATCTTTATTCTTCTACACCTGTGTATTTTAATTATTTATAACTGCACTATGTAGTGTAACCCAGGAGAAGATGGGTTCCCTTCTGATTCACTGATTACGTTTACATGCACATCAATATTCCGATCTTAATCTAAAATTATCCTAATTAGTATTGAGTCATCTAAACGCCGCAATCCGATTGCCTGATTCAGATTAAGACAACATTCTGATTCCCCAAATTCTGATTAGTGTGGAATATTGGAATATTCCTGTTTTAATCAGAAATTTGTTGCATGTAAACACCTTATTCATAACATCCACTGAAAGGAGATGTGTGCGCGTGCTCAGTCTGCAAGGATTTGTGGGTGCTAACACATGCTTAGCTGTTGGCTAGGTATTTAGGAATGGCAACACAGGCATACTTACGACAACTATGTACACAGGAATATTCTGATGCCTGGACGCATATAAACATTGTATTTGGACTATGGCTGCAACCTGAATATAGACCTTAAAATTAATTTGATGTGCATGTAAACTTGTGTGTGTCACATTAAAAGTGCTCTATAAAAATAAAAAATTGTTTTCATTTGCAAGTATGTATATAATTCTTTATTCACTTTAGATATTGAGTGAATTAAAGTTTTATTTACATAGATGAGTCAAGTTCCCATCCTAAATCCTGAGCTGGTGCAGCTTTGATACAGTAAATAAAGAGCCATGTCCTGACGAGACTTGCAAATCTCCCCACACTTCCACGTCCTCAGTGCTGCAGTGTCTCTTATACACAATTGCTCCTATGTGTGCAATTAAAACACTACTGTGGTGATCCACATTTGAGCCACTAATTCACATTTATACAATAACATGCAACCTCATCACTTGTATTTCAGATAAAAGTTTCTGTGTGCACTATTCTGATTATTAATTTGTGATTTTAATTTATATTAAATATTGTACTTACTTACTGTACTTGCTATACAGATTGATGATACTAATACTGTTAATTTTCATGATTCAACTGCAAATTGAGCATTTTTTATTGTTACACTTAGATTTACACACACTCTATGCAGAAATGTTTTGAGATAGAAAATGTAAAGATGAAACTGATGAATAAATAAATGCCAGCTGAATTTGTGTTCGCTCGTTTTACCTTCAGATTTAACTGTACACAACTCTGATGAATAAGTGAAGAATTTGTGTATTTAAACTTACCTTCAGAGGCAATACAGCAGATATTACTCTAAATTACAGTGTGAGGATGGTGTCAGACACACAGGGGAATGCGATGAAGAAAGCTGCTCGTGTGTGAGAGTAATTCACTCAAAAGTCTGCATGCAATCTGTGTGTCTTGTATATGATGATTATTCCACTACGTATATTAAGAAAAGAAAAAAACTTTACCAGCCTTTTGACTGTTTTACTTCGCAGTGGTGTGTGTGGGTGTGTAAAAGACAGTGAATGTGTGTGTGCTTTACACTGATAACACGTCTGTACGTCACACCCTGCCCCTGTATGTTTGTTTTTGTGTGTCCAAAAATTATCTATGCTCAGTTTGATTCTAAAGTTCAGGAGGTCATGATGAAGTTTTCATGATGTCAGGATGATGTCATGGTGAAGCTGCTGTTAAAATGTAAAAACAAAGAAACAATAACAAAAAGCAAGTCTGTCACAAAATGTGTGTGTGTGTATGTGTGTGTGTGTGTGTGTGTGTGTGTGTGTTTCAGTGTATGCTAAAGGTGTATAACAGAAAATCAGATAACAGTGTAGCTGTTTTTTTTTTTTATCAGCATGTCAGGGGGAGATTAAAAGTTATTTCACAGATATATTACGAATGTAATGTTGCAGTCTAAATGGACCAAAAGTAAGAACAAAACTAAGCACAACTGAGTGTAAGTATCACATGCTGATCTTTAACAGCATTAGTCCATTAAACCCCTACAGCAATCGTTTTACTTAGTCTAAGTCATTCTTTCCTTCAACCTGTTACAAAAATATAAATAAACTGAAAACCAAATAAATCTGTTTCACTGTTAGTTTTCCTATTAAACCTCAAGCATTACAAGTTTACATTAAAATGACAGTTTTTATTCATGATACATTGCATCATTTTGTGTTGATATTGTGGAATCTGAAAGGCAATCCATGCTTTTCCTGATTTTAGAGAGATCTGGAAGTTTTGGGAAACATGATATCCAGTGGGGTGTTATGGGACTAGGCGATAGGATGTACAAGAGCGTTGCGCAGGGCCCGCTTGTCCGGGAGGACAATATATGGTGTGGAATGGAACCATGTGCTGAGACGGACCAAAAAGGCTCCACCTAAAATGTGAACGCCTTGAGCAGGACTCTAATCAGAGAGGTTGTGAACCCCAAGCCGTAATGTTAGCCGCTAAGCTAACTCCACAGGATTGTTTAAATGAGTGTTGTAGTGCTTGTGAAACTGATTGGGGGAAACTCAGAGCCAATGGCTCAACTCAAAAGCACCGCAGCGCGGCGGGAAAAAACAACTCAAACTGGCCTTCTTTCTGGTCGAACTTAAAGGCACCAAACGAGAAAGAAATAATTTCTAAGTTAAGAGAGCCGAATATTTATCTCAGAGTGAGAATTCTCAGTCTATCCTACTCTTTATTTTTTTTTGCCTACTTGACTTCCCGCCTGAGATCGCCGTGTTATAAAAACCCATGCAGGTGGCCGCGGATCTGCCTGAGAAGGCACCTGCTGCGTTACATGGGGTGGCTTAGGGTTATGGGCCAGGGTTAGGTTTTTGAATTTACAATGACCCCCACCCCATCACAGTCCTGTTGGGTTTTGGTTGGATTTTATGCTTTGTTTTCAACACTGATTATCCTAGGATGCCTTGGGAAGGAGAGCAGAGTGGGGGCAAGCCACTAGATTGCGCAAATCAACCCTCTATGCCTGTATGACCCTATTTCTGCTCACCAAACCATCCTTCCTACCATCATTTGATGAATCTAAAGCTTGGCACGTGTGAGGAAAAGGATAAGACAAAACTGGAGTTTAGACAGGGACTAGTTTCCATTCTTTATTTGGTCATTAACTGTAGCTAAATCTCTATTGGATTTTAAGTTAGGACTATTTGCCTTTGGTCTTTTGATTTTTAGTTATAGACAAAGCTGTTTTTTCTTGTATTATTAAAGTCAAGATCTTTTAAAACTCCTATTCCCTGCAGTCTGCCTAATTTGAATAAAATGCATATTCCGGTTCAATTGTAATAAAATTTGTAAATTCAATTTGTCATGGTCATGATCCAAGTCTAGCATAGGTTTAGGGTTAGGATTGCCATAAAGGTTAGGTTTAGTCTTAAGTTTAGGTTTAACTTTTGAGGCTACATCTAAGAATTTAGGATTAAAGTAATGTTACAGTTAGGGTTAGGTGTTAGGCTTAGGTTTAAGGATAAGATTCAAGGTTTAGGGTTAGGCCTACACCTTAAGGTTGGGTGTTAGGGTTAGGGCTAAAATTTTAGTGTTAGGTCTAACTTTAAAGCTTAGACCTCAGTGTTAGGATTAGGGCGGAGATTTTCAGGTTATGGTTAAGATTTATGTGTTAGGGTTAGGGTCAGTGTCAGCTTTATGATTTTGAATTAAATGTTTGTTTGAAAAAAACTGATCCAAATTTGGATTTTTGCTCAGGCTACATCTGATGTTCCTTCTCCATTTAGTTATTTATGAGATATTTATTCCTCTCTTTTCTTCTTTTCTTTTTTTAAAACTTGTTTTTTTCCTTCTGGGAAAAGGAATAAAAGAAAATCAGGGACACCAAATTTATTTTGAAAAATAAATTTTTCTTTTGAAAGGGATGGTACAGTATGATAGGTAAGTTTGGGTAAAGTTTGCGCTCTGATTCTTTTTATTCTTTTCATTTCATTATATTATTTTTTTCTTCCTACGGTTTAAACTGGGGGCCATTTGTCCATATACACTATATTACCAAAAGTATTCGGTCACCCATCCAAATGATCAGAATCAGGTGTCCTAATCACTTGGCCTGGCCACAGGTGTATAAAATCAAGCACTTAGGCATGCAGACTGTTTTTACAAACATTTGTGAAAGAATGGGCCGCTCTCAGGAGCTCAGTGAATTCCAGCATGGAACTGTCATAGGATGCCACCT
>JAKXMS010000037.1:165716-178962 GCA_022985145.1 Pangasius djambal
GCGTTCTCCATACCCTGGAGAGCTTCCTGAAGCTCAGACAGTGTCAGCTCTCTGTCCAGCTCTTTGGCCACTGTCTCTGAGAGCTTAGGCAGGTCATTGAGGAAGCTCTCCTCCGCTACCTGTGCCCCTGACCTTTCGCTGCTATATAGCTTCGAATAGAAGCTGACTGTCTGCTGGCGAATATCAGTAGGCTCTGAGACGAGATCCCCTGATTCTGTTCGCACAGCATGCATGAATCTTTTCTGTCCATTATTTTGTTCTAAACCGAAGAAGAACTTAGAAGGAGCGTCCATCTCGGTCACACTTTTAAAGCGTGAGCGGACCAGCGCCCCCTGTACCGTAGTGTCCAACAGGTCGTTCATTTGAGCTTCTTTTCTTTTGAGGGCTGCAATCTGCCCTCGATTTCCTGTGGTCCCCAAATGCTGGAGTTCCACTATCTCTATCTCCAGAGCTTTTAAAGATCTAGTGATGTCCCTTGTGACATTGAGAGTGTACTGCTGACAGAAAACTTTGATTTGTGCTTTCGTAATGTCCCACCATTGCTGTAGGGAGTTAAAAACTGCCTTCTCACGTTTAAACCAATTCCATAAAAAAATAAAAGACTCTCTAAAATGAGAATCTTCTAAGAGTTAAAATGTTAACTCTGCAGTGTTAAAATGCCAGTAGACACTCCTAGGTTTTATGTTCTTTTTACTGATAGAACACTGGACCATGCAGACAGGTAGGAAGAGAGAGGAAGAGAGTGAGACAGGTAGGAAGAGAGAGAAAGAGAGTGAGACAGGTAGGAAGAGAGAGAAAGAGTGAGACAGGTAGGAAGAGAGAAAGAGAGTGAGACAGGTAGGAAGAGAGAAAGAGAGTGAGACAGGTAGGAAGAGAGTGAGACAGAGGAAGAGAGAGGAAGAGAGTGAGACAGGTAGGAAGAGAGAGAAAGAGAGTGAGACAGGTAGGAAGAGAGAGAAAGAGAGTGAGACGGAGGAAGAGAGAGAGAAAGAGTGAGACGGAGGAAGAGAGAGAAAGAGAGTGAGATATATGGGTCAATGACAAATATGAATTTCAGTCTTCGTGTTTTTATGAATATAATCTTTAATCTTTCATGCTGATTGTTTTTATATTTTATATTGTATTTATGAATAATTCATTATTTAATTTAGAGTTAACACATTTCTCACCGTTTTATCTCAAATAAATAAATAAATTACTTACATTAAAAAGTTTTTGTACATTTTGAAAATACTGTGTGATTTTTCATTCGTAGTTTTGTTTAAAGTTGAAGAAAATAAATAAATAAAAAAACAGAAATTGATTTTATTCTGATACTTTCGAGGTTAAAAGGTTTTGTTTGAGTTTAATTTTCCTCAGAATTTTATATTTTAGAGTAAAAACTTTGGACTGAAACCAGTTTCCATGATGTTATTGGGATATTGTTAAAAATATAAACTTAATAAATAAATTTTTCATGAAATGTATTTTTTTTATTGTAACAGTTTATATTTTGTCGGTGCCGCACTGAGCGTCAGTGATTTATTTCTGTTCTGACGGTGTTATACAGGACGATAACTGTGCTAGCATTCGACCTTAAACTCAAGATTTCGACTTTACATTTTTAAATAAAATTTTCACAAATATTATAATTTTATGTTCATTATTTATATTAACTAAACGCACACTCGTTTTTAGGGCTTGTCCCCATGATAAAACTCATTATTTTTCTTGTTGCTAGGCAACAAAATGACTTCATTTTGAATCACTCACTCACACTGTGCTGACGTGTCAGAAAATTAAAAAACAACTAATTTTAAAAACAGAATTTATTGAAATGATGTTAAAAACAGAAATATCTCCCTCACCTTTAGTTTCCTAACATACAGTTATTTCTAAATTAATAAAATGTTGCTTTAAATAATGTCTTTAAATATTTTCTGTTTTTATCAACAAAATCTTAATTATAGATATATTATCCCTAATAGAGGTATTATAATGATTTTTAATTTCTTAATTTTAAAATGTTTTTTGAGAAAAGTAAATTTTAGTAAAACTCTATAATATAGTTAAATGTAAATGTTTTATTAACGTTAATGTGATGTCATTGACCCATATAGTGTAAATATTTATTACAGAGAGTGAGACAGATCAGTAGAGAGACAGAGAGACAGATATACATCACAGAGACAGAGAGTGAGACAGGTGGGTTAATTAATACAGTTTTGATAAAGAGGCTTTGAATTATTCATTTATAACCTCATTATTTATTCATGAGTTATTGGGGGGGGGGGGGTCTGTCTGTCTGTCTGTTTATTTTCGGGGACTGAGAGTGTGTTTTGTAAATTATAAACACTCTCACACTGTATTACTGTACATAAACACTATATACTATATACTGTAGAATCAGGGCATACACACACACACACACACACACACACATGTACACGCATATACACACACACACGTACCTACACACACAAGCATACACAAGCACCTATACACACACTTATGCACATTCATACAAACACACACACATACATACATATATAGAGCCACACAAACCAACAAACACATAACTACACACACACACACACACACGTGTTCTGAAAAGTGTAATGAAGGTCTCTGTACATTAAATTATACTGAAACATTAAAGACATTTTCTGAAACTGAAGTGTGCACGTGTCTGCTTCATCTACATCCTCTATCCCTAATCCACTATTCCTAATCCCTAATCTGATACTCCTAATCCCTAATCCACTATCCCTAGTCCACTACTCCTTATCCCTAACCCACTATCCCTAGTCCACTATCCCTAATCCACTACTCCTAATCCCTAATCTGATACTCCTAATCCCTAATCCACTATCCCTAGTACACTACTCCTTATCCCTAATCCTCTATCCCTAATCCACTATTCCTAATCCACTACTCCTAATCCATAATCTGATACTCTTAATCCCTAATCTCTAATCCTGATACTCCTAATCCCTAATCCACTATCCCTAGTCCACTACTCCTTATCCCTAATTCTCTATCCCTAATCCACTATTCCTAATCCATTACTCCTAATCCCTAATCTGATCCACTATCCCTAATCCACTATCCCTAATCCACTACTCCTTATCCCTAATCCACTATCTCTAATCCACTACTCCTAATCCCTAATCTGCTACTCCTAATCTCTAATTCACTACTCCTAATCTCTAATCCACTACTCCTAATCCACTACTCCTAATCCCTAATCCACTACTCCTAATCTCTAATCCACTATCCCTAATCCACTACTCCTAATCCCTAATCTGATACTCCTAATCTCTAATCCACTACTCCTAATCCCTAATCTGCTACTCCTAATCTCTAATTCACTACCCCTAATCCACTACTCCTAATCCCTAATCTGCTACTCCTAATCTCTAATCCACTACTCCTTATCCCTAATCCACTACTCCTTATCCCTGATCCACTATCCCTAATCCACTACTCCTAATCCCTAATCCACTACTCCTAATCCCTAATCCACTATCCCTAATCCCTAATCCACTATTTCTAATCCCTAATCCACTATCCCTAATCCACTACCCCTAATCCACTACTCCTAATCCCTAATCCACTACTCCTAATCCCTAATACACTACTCCTTATCCCTGATCCACTATCTCTAATACACTACTCCTAATCCCTAATCCACTACTCCTAATCCCTAATAAACTACTCCTAATCCCTAATCCACTATCCCTAATCCCTAATCCACAATCCCTAATCCTCTACCCCAATCCCTAAACCGCACTCTCTACACACAGTGTGATAGTCGCATTTTACCAGCAGAGGGCAGTGTGGACTTTCACCACACACACACACACACACACACACACACACACACACACACACACACACACACACACACGCTGTGAGGAAGTATGCGTGCATGAAGAGGAAAAGAGGGAGAGAGAATTGAGGGGATTAAAAATGGAAGAGGAAACACTGAAGTGTGTGTGTGTGTGTGTGTGTTGGGTGGAAAATATAACTATACTCATCAGACACAGGAGTGAAGGGTGGAGACGACTGATTTCTCTGTTTCACACACACACACACACACACTGCTGTTTTCTTTCTCAGTGCCACACTACGCAGACTGGAAAGAATGTGTGTGTGTGTGTGTGTGTGTGTGTGTGTGTGTGTTCCTGTCCTGACCCGACAGACTCTTAAAGTTCACCTCTGACCCTACCACACACACACTCACACACACACATATATATATATGAAGGTTGCCCTAAAATGCAGTTCAGGTTTGCATTCCATCCAAACCTTAGAGCTGGAGAATCAATTAACTCTGAACGAACACACACACACACACACACACACACAGGTGAGTCAGTATAAAAGATGGATATGAACTATTAGCACCTCTCTCTCTCAAGACCTCTGAGAATGTGTGTGTGTGTGTGTGTGTGTGTGTGTGTGTGTGTGTGTGTGTGTGTTTCCCCGTTTCTGAACATTTAGATGTGTTTCAATTTCAGGAACCTTTTCAGGAATTTCAGAATCCAAAGCTCATTTTAGGTCCTGGGCTGTGATTCAGGAACCTTTCTAGTTCCTGCTCCAGAGTTTGTAGTTCTGCGTGGAACTGTTGTTGTTGAGCGTCACACACACACTAAGCCTGCACATGACCTTCAGAACCCAGCTGCGGATTGTTTAATATGGGAGGCTGTGTGTTAGAGCTGTCACAGTTCACGTAAAACCAAAAACACACACGTCATATCTGTCCGCTAGTTCAGTTCTGTCACTGCATAGTTCCTGCAGTGCGCTGAAAACACAAAGCAGGAACCATGTGGTTCTCATTCAGGAGAGCTCTAGAGCCATGTAGTTCCTCATAAAGTTCCTGAACCTCCGAATAAAAATACTGAAATAAATACTTCACCAGTGTGAATGAGAAAAACACGAGTGTTACTGTGAAATAAACCCCGTTCATTTCTGACAAAATATCATTTAAGACAGCATGAATGGTGAGTGTGTGTGTGTGTGTGTGAGAGAGAGAGAGAGAGAGAGTGTGTGTGTGTGTGTGTGTGTGTGTGTGTGTGTGTGAGCGAGAGTGTGTGTGTGTGTGTGTGTGTGTGAGAGATGTTTCCAGTTTGAATTCTTCCTTACTGTTTACAGTTCCACTCCACTGGGAGGTCTCATCACTTTGTGTTTTCTTTTGTGATGTTATATTCTTCACTCTCTCTCTCTGTGTGTGTGTGTGTGTGTGTGTGTGTGTGTATGAGAGAGTGAGTGTGTATGTGTGTGTGTGTGTGTGTGTGGTCGGTCTCTGATTCTGAACTACAGTTTAGTGGCCCTTCGTTATGACACAGATTTAAATATGTTTAGACTAAAATGGCGTGAGACAGAGTTGATCACACACACACACACACACACACACACACACACACACACACACACACACACAGGAAGATGAAATATTTAACAAATCAAAGCCACAGAGAAAAACAAAAACATGGCTGCAAACTTCGATATTTGAACACACACACACACAAACACACACACACACACACACATACAGTGATACAATGAATATTACACTACATTAATAATAAACTTTTTAAAATAACTTGTGACATTTTTAATAATCTGTAAATTTGATCGATGGGTTTTTTTGCTCTCACCTCAGAGCTCGTTACTCGGCATGATATAAAAACAGATTGTGTGTGCAGTTTATTTTATAATCCCTCATGTTTATATGTTCAGTGTGTTTCAGCAATGTGACTCTGTGTGTGTGTGTGTGTGTGTGTGTGTGTGTGTGTGTGTGTGTGTGTGTGTGTGTGTAGTGATCACGGACCATGAAGAGAAACTTCCCATCGCACTTCTTACAAAAATAAAAATTAAACAAAACACATTACTGCTCACGATGCACTTACAGAGTCGCTTGGTTTATGGTGAAAGCTGCACACACACACACACACACACACACACACACACACACACACACACTGGGGGGCAGGTGAGGGTATAAAACTAGAATGTAATATATAATATGTGTAAATTTACACACAGGATACGAACGTTTTTTACATTGTTTTTTAACGAAACATTTGTAATAGAATACAGTGGCATGTTAGCTGCAGTCATTAAGTGCTCCACAGGCGCAGTTTCACTAGCAGCTCCGTTTGTAAAAATATCATGCAAACAAAATATAACGTTTCAGTTCGTAAATTTAATCAACGAGATTTGCCTTCTGTGTTGAAAACTGTCTCTGTCTCGCTGTCTTTCTCTCTCTTTTTCTATTACAATACAGTAGCTTCTGCCAGAACAGGAAAAGAAGTGTGTGTGTGTGTGTGTGTGTGTGTGTGTGTGTGTGTGTGTGTCTGGAGCCAGGCAGGAAGTAGCCTAGCCCATTAGGTGAGTGATGCATGGGGTCAGAGGTCAGCAGTACATTTCCATTTCCTGTTTCAGCCCAAATGATGCAATGTGTGTCAGCATTGACCAATCAGAATCATTTTCTGCTCAGGACCCCGCCCTCTCTCTCTCTTTCTCTGTCTCTGTCTCTCCCTCTTTCTCTCTCTGTTCCTCTCTCTCTCTCTCTCTTTACAGTGGGTTTTCGTGTCATTGCTCTCTAGAGATCCAGCATGGTCAAATTACAAAGGGCCGAAAAGAGAAAAGCATTCTCTCTCTCTCTCTCTGTCTCTCTCTCTCTCTCTCTCTCTCTCTCTCTCTCACACACACATTCTTACCCATACTGACGCAAATACACACGGTCTCTCAGTCTCACATGGGAAAAACCTTGACCACAATGAGTTTTGCTCTTTAAAGAAACAGGTGTGTCGAACAAAACAGAGAGAGAGAAAAACAGAAGCAGAGAGAGAAAGAAACAGAGAGAGAGAGAGAGAGAGAGAAAGAGAAAGATACAGAGAGAGAGAGAGAGAGAGAGAGAGAGAGAGAGAGATGAAGGGAGCGAGAGATTCTGTGTCCTGTTTCAGCATCATAAAGAGAACAATACACACAGCTGGAGGGAGGAAAAGATATAAAATGTGTGTGTGTGTGTGTGTGTGTGTGTGTGTGTGTGTTTTATGCTGCTGTGCATTATGAATAGCTTTATAGATCAAAGTCTTTCTCCTCCTCCTCCTCTCTCTCTCTCTCTCTCTCTCTCATGACTCAGGGTTTGTTAATCTCAGGGCTCTGCTTTTTATTCTCGGCGTGTCTGTTACAGACGCTGCTCTCTGTCTCTCTGACGTGTTTATGAGTGTGTTATTAATGTTTAGATGATTGTGTACACAGTCTGAGGTGATGTTCAGTTCCTCTCTCCGTACACAGCGGTGTTCCAGCTGCACGTCACATCTGAGCAAAATATTAAATACATAAACATGACACTATTCCTTCATTAATAATCATCACTTTAAAGAACATGTAAAGTTTTTTTGGACATCAGAGGAGACGTGTCTTAATCAGAGACGAGTAATATTTTCAGGATAAAGTGATGAACGGAGTTAAAGTTTCTCTGTAAGCGTAGCAGATGAGCGCTAGGTCAGATTATCCTTCACACCATGAGCATGTGTGCACTGAATTAACACAAACACTGACTTTATTTTATTAATTTGACAAATCAAAATAACTTTAAAAAGTGTGATAACATCTATAAATGATGGACTCCTGTGTGTTGTTCCTCTGGTGGTATTTCAGGCTGTAAATGAGTGATGTCATTTCTAACATTTATGTTTCACTGAATTAAACACACACACACACACACACAGACACACACACACACACACACACACACTGATAATGTTCAGGAGGATGTCAGTGTCACCCAACGTTCTCTAAATGTTTATAAGATAATGTTTATTAAACACTTCTGGATGAGATGAGATGAGATACACAGCTATCTGTAACCTGTGCGTGAGTGTGTGTGTGTGTGTGTGTGTGTGTGTGTTTAATGTTTAATTAAGTGTGTACTAGTGGATCTTGTGCACTAATACACACCACATAAAGTTTAGAATTTGGAATTTAGGGTTTAGAACGTCGTTGTTATGGGAACACTGTAGAGCTTTCACACTTATTAATGTCAAAATAATTAAAATCTAAATAAATTTT
Organism: Pangasius djambal; assembly: GCA_022985145.1. Taxonomy (NCBI): domain Eukaryota; kingdom Metazoa; phylum Chordata; class Actinopteri; order Siluriformes; family Pangasiidae; genus Pangasius; species Pangasius djambal. Next base: position 173,781 of record JAKXMS010000037.1, read on the forward strand.
TATATATACATATTTATACACACACACACACACACACACACACACACACACACACAGGTCCTTTTCCAGTGTGAAAAATTGTCCGTTTCCTGTTACAGTCTCAGCACAATTTCATTTTATAATAATAATAATTCATTTTCTAATTTCACTTTTTAAACAGAATAAATATACTTTATTGTCCAGATACAAATCTGTCTTTCACTCGTGTAAATATAGAAATATAATCTAAATCTAAATCTAAATATAGATATTCATCTTTCAAACTTACAAACATTAAATACAGTAAAACAATCAAACATCAGCATTTAAACACGCCGAGTTACACGTCCTATTTATTTATTTATTTATTTATTTGAGTTTATTATTTGAGCGATTAAAGCTTTTTATTCCAGAACAGAAACCTGAATCAGTGGCGCTGTGTAAACTGTAAACATTTACACCATGTAGTACAATTTTACAACTTTTATTTATGAAAGATTTTATTTATAAAATTAGTCTTATTAAAACTGCAGATTGATTCATGTTGACTTAATTAACTAAACAACTAATTAATTAATTCAGTTTTAGCTTATGCTATTCAGTGGACCAGATTTCTAACTATAACACTTATAACACTTTCAGTACATGTGGAGCTCTTTGGGTTCTGTGGTTGTGTCTCTGGGGAAACTCGGAAAGGTTCTGTGTAGAACCCTATAAAAAAGTGTTTATCAGAATAGGTTCCAAACTAGGACACCTTTAGGAAGCTAAGAACCCATAAAGATTTAACCGAGTACTGTGTGTGTGTGTGTGTGTGTGTGTGTGTGTGTGTGTATAGTAACTGATCAACACTGCTATAAACGTGTTTTAAAGAAGAGAAGAAGAGCAGTGCACAGTGCGAGCACAGTCCAACGCAGCATAACACCTCTACTGTAACATCAAACCTGACGTGCAGAACGTTCCTCACAGAAGCCCAGACGCACGTGAGCATGTGTTCTACAACCTGAAACCAGAACAATCCGACATCACACACACACACACACACACAAACTTAATACACAAGACTAGAGTAAAACAATATACACACATACAATGCTTCCTAATGGTTTAGTGAAACTCAGCACACACACCCACACACAAATACACACACACACACTTTGCATATAAACAAAGGATTCTCTCCACACACACACACACACACACACACACACACACACACACACACACACACACACAAGCATCAGACAAAAAAAGAGACACAAAAACACACACCCTGCAAACAAAACACTCACCAGCAGACAACAAAACTCTCTCTCTCTCTCACACACACACACACACACACACACACACACACACACACACAGAACTAAACCATTCCTTACACCACACAGTTATGTGAACGCTGATGTGTCGCAGTGCATTGTGGGATTTTATGTGATGTAATAAGTTAAGAGGAATAAGATAATAAACAATAACGGGTGTGTTATGTTGTGTGTTACAAAATTTTAAAAAAGTATTACTAACACACACACAAAAAACGAGTCTCTCTCTCTCTCTCTCACACACACACACACACACACACACACACACACACACACACACACAGTGAAAGTGTATATTATTACTGTGTGTGTGTTTAAGTGTGGAAATGAGCTGTTATTAAACTGACTAAATACAGTGCAATCAACTGTGACTCATAAACTCACACTCACACACACACACACACACACACACACACACACATTCACACACATTTACAGGGTCAGTGTGTTGGTGTGTGAAACGCTCACTATGGGTTTTAATTCTATAATTTTTTATCCTGAATTCTTAAAATGTCCTTAAGTTCATTTCAGTGATAAACACACACCAGTATATAATAATTATTTATACATTATATATAAATGCTGTGTGTGTTTGAGTGTATGTTTGTGTGTGTGTGTGTGTGTGTGTGTGTGTGTGTGTGTGTGTGTGTGTGTGTGTGTGTGTGTGTGTGTGTGTGTGTGTGTGTGTGTGTGTGTGTGTGTGTGTGTGTGTGTGTGTGTGTGTGTGTGTGTGTGTGTGTGTGTGTGTTTGAGTGTGTGTGTGTGTGTGTGTGTGAGAGAGAGTGTGTGTGAGAGTGTGTGTGTGAGAGTGTGTGTGTAGTTACTGTTTGCACCCTGAAGCTGATTATTTTCCTCTAACAGCACGTCCCTAAGTGTTTTATTCCTCTTGCACCACAGCGACTTACAACAATTACACTTTTTATTTATTGAAGGACACGTCATACTTTTTATCTATTTATATTTACATTACATTTAATGTTAGTTCCTGTTGTCGCTTACGTTACAGCAGCTATAAACACTCGTTCCCTCACCAGCCTCTTTATTCTCTCTCTTCAAGTTAATAAGAGAAAATCGCAGCTTGTTCCGCACGTTACTGAGAAACCGCAAAGAAGCGTAAACTCCTCTGTCCTGAAGACGTCACAAAACTTACAGCTACAGCTTCACCTCTGACTGTTACAAAGCGCTGACACTGGAGACTCCTTCCACACATGTTAAATAAACGTTTCCTTGCATTTCCTTTCACCATATCAGTGATTTTTTCATTGTTTTTTTTCCCGTGATTGAGCTGTTGCTATAGAAACCTTGAGAGGAACCAGACTCAAACCAGAACCCGTCCTCATCTGGGTGACGCCGGATGGTGCGATTATAAATCACTCCAGTGTGCAGGTGTAGAGGAGTAAAGTGTGTGTACAGGATGTTCAGTGTGATTAAACACCGAGACTGAGCCGAGGGAGCGAAGTTTCTATCTACCTTTCAGTGTGTGTGTGTGTGTGTGTGTGTGTGTGTGTGTGTGTGTGTGTTAATGGGTTTGACACTCAGGCTGTAAGTGAGTGTGAACAAAAGCAGCGTCGGTGCTGAAGCTCACAGTCGCGCCAGAATCACACGTGACGACTTTCACACCTCCAACACGCCGCTTCATGTGTTTACGAGGGCGGGGCTCAGGAGGGGGAGGAGCCTAACCTCACCACCCCAGCGTGAGAAACAGGAAGAGAGCAGGAGAGCGCCGTGTCATTATAAAACTCCTCCACTTTCACAACAAAGTGTGGAACTGACAAGTACCACACACACACACACACACACACACACACACACAGCTTCACTTTCATCTCTTAGCATTAAATAAAATTTTTAAATAAAAGTAGCAGAAGAAAGTCTTTTCACTGATGCAGCAGGAGAAGTTTTTTTGTTTAGTTTTGTAAAGTAGAGATTTTGAGTGAATCAGAGAAATAAAACTCATCGTTAACGTTCTCATCTCGTGGAAGGAGCTTTGTGGTGGAAATATAACGATTCTGATTCATTATTGTGGAAATCACAGAAATATTATAAAGAATTCTGAACCAAATAGTTTTAACGAACCAAAAATGGTTCTTCTTATAATGTCATTCTAAAGAACCTTTTCTGTATGAAGGGTAGAAGGATAGGAGGATTAAAAAAAGAGAAAGAAGGAAATAAAAAATGGGAAAATAAAGTGAGGCTGAGAACCTGAATGAGTGCAGAAGAAAATATGAAAGAAAGAAATCATGAAGAAAAATAAAGAAGGAAGGAAAGACATGTAAGGACAGGATGGAGGATGGAAAACGCATGAAAGAATAATGTGAGGAAAACAAGGAAAAAGGAATAAATGTTTAGAGAAATGAAAAGGATTGAAGGATGAAGAGGAAGAGAGAGCAGGTGGAATGATAAATGAAGGAAGGATTGAAAAGAAAGAAAGGAGAAAGAGGAAGGAGGACAGGAAGGGAGTGAGACGTGTGTGCACCTGTGTGTGAAAAGCAGGTCATTAGTGTGACGGAGAGACTCTTATCTTCATGATGAACGAGTGGAGACGAGTGTTAGTGAAGAAAAGACGAGTGAAAGAATGAAGGAGTGAAAAATTTGCTGAGGAGAAAAAACAGAGACAATGTGAGGACAGAAACGAGTGATTAATCACATGAGAGAGACAGAGAGAGAGACAGAGAGAGAGAGAGAGACAGAAAGAGAGAGACAGAGAGAGAGAGAGACAGAGAGAGAGACAGAGAGAGAGAGAGACAGAGAGAGAGAGAGAGAGAGAGAGAGAGAGAGAGAGAGAGAGAGAGAGAGAGAGAGAGAGAGAGAGAGAGAGAGAGAGAGAGACAGAGAGAGAGAGAGAGAGAGAGAGAGAGAGAGACTTTTGACTTTTAACATCTCTTTAATTACAATCCATTAATACAAAATACACACACCCTTAACAATACACTACTTCATAGATACATATTCCTGTAAATAAGTATATTTAAAATAAATAAATGAATAAATAAAGTCAGCTTCTTTTACAACAATATATCGCATCCTCCCTCCTCATCGGGGTGACATACGATATTCCCAACACCCCATAAAAAGAAAAAAGCTTCAGTATCACTCACCAGCTCATAATACTTATACTCCATAACCAGCCTACTTTCCCCAGCGCTCTGAACATGTTTAACGGCTCAGTGTCACTGTTAAGCAACATTTTTCTCTTTCTCGTCAGCCAAACTGCCATTTTCGCCTTACTAAATAAAAAATTAATCAAAACAATTTTGCTCTTGTTTGAGGTGCTATATTTTGGTCCAAAAATAAAAAAAACTATTTGTAAACTTGAAACCGAACTTATGACTCAAGTCTCTTAACACACCGAGCGTTCCTTGTAGCCGTGGGCATGCAATAAATATATGAGACACTGTTTCTGATAAACCACAAAACAAACATTCTTCTCCTTGCACAGGGCTTAGATGAGCTTTATAACGGTTTGTTGCTAAAATCCAATGAGAAATCCGCCACTGCAAATCCCCACTTCTTTTACAACTGGTTTCTTATACAAAGACCTCCAACATCCTTTTGGAGAAGCTCCCAACTCAACAAAGTTAGTCCATTTGGTCTCCGGAAGATCTTTCAATGCTCTTAAATTTAAATATTTGACACAAACAAGATACAGTGACTTCTTGGATATAGTGCCAAAGAGACCAAGCTCAGAGACAGAGAGAGAGAGAGAGAGAGAGAGAGAGACAGAGAGAGAGAGAGAGAGAGAGAGAGAGAGAGAGAGAGAGAGAGAGAGAGAGAGAGAGAGAGAGAGAGAGAGAGAGAGAGAGAGAGAGAGAGAGAGAGAGAGAGAGAGAGAGAGAGAGAGAGAGAGAGAGAGAGAGAGAGAGAGAGAGAGAGAGAGAGAGAGA
>JAKXMS010000037.1:188768-198989 GCA_022985145.1 Pangasius djambal
GTGTGTGTGTGTGTGTGTGTGTGGGGTGTGTGTGTGTGGGGTGTGTGTACACAGGGCTTGTGAAATGGTTGACGTGAACCTGATGACGAAACAGCGTGTGACAAATCTGGAAAAGAATGACACTGAACACACAAACACACACTCCAGGTTCTCAGTGGTGGTGTGTATGAAGCTGCTGCAGGTTCCTGCTCCTGTGGATTAATATGGACGCATCAGTGTGTCACAGGAAGAGGGCAATGTTTAACATGTGTACGATCAACACGTCACAGCATGTTTGACTTCAACACTGTGTGTGTGTGTGTGTGTGTTTAATGGCGGTGTCTGTGTTACCCAGTTGGTCCAAATTCAAATATTTCTACATAGAAGAATGTCCACTGACGCAATGATAGACAGCTTGACCCCAACACACACACACACACACACACACACACACACACACACACACACACACACACACACACACAGTGATATACTGATGTGCAAACACACTGCAATTCACTGTGTCCAAAAATCGTAAATCACAAACTACACTCTTAATTTCATGGTAAAATAATCCGCCACCTATCAGCAGCGTGAGGTTTAGAATGAAGCCCCTGGAAAACACTTTCAGTTGGACATTTCATTCACTTACGTTTGTAAATGAGGCCTCGTGTGATTCACTTATACATTTCACTTCCAAGAGTACTGGAACAGCAAGACCAGTTCTGTTGTTTTTGCTCTACACTGAAGACATTTGGGTTTGAGATCAAAAGATGAATATGAGACGATAGATCAGAATTTCAGCTTCATTTCTGATATTTACATCTAGACGTGTTAAACCACTCGCCTTTTGTTAAACCACTCGCCTTTTGTTAAACCACTCGCCTTTTGTTAAACCACTCGCCTTTTGTTAAACCACTCGCCTTTTGTTAGAACCCACCCATTTTTCAAGTAATCAGAAATACTGGAACATGTGACTGACAGGTATTTCTTGTTGCCCAGGTGTGTGTCTGCTCTCGGTTTGAGCCTTGCTGTTCCAATACTTTCAGAGCAGACTGTATTTGAAATGACTCCTTAAGTGATTCCCTAACATTTGTGTACAGTTTCTTGAGTGATTCACTCCTGTTTGTAGATGACTCCATAAGTGATTCACTCCTATCTGTAAATGACTCCTTGAGTGATTGACACACATATGTAAATGACTCCTTGAGTGATTCACTCCTATCTTTAAATGACTCCTTGAGTGATTGACACACATATGTAAATGACTCCTTGAGTGATTGACACACATATGTAAATGACTCCTTGAGTGATTCACACACATATGTAAATGCTTCTGTTAGTTTTTGGGAATGACCTCCTGATCGTAACCCAGCGTCCATGTCTCACCTCCACACATGATGTAGTCTCTGAAAAAAGGTACTCGGAACCAGAAGGGCAGCATGAGCAGGTACGGGGTGAGGCCCGGGAACAGCTTGGAAAACTGTGATGCTTCCGTGCAGAAATTCCCAAAAGCACCGGCCACCAGAACACCGTGAGGGTGAAATCCAAAGAGGTAATTACATTTAGGATCCAAATCCACCATCTTCACCAACTACAGAGAGAGAGAGAGAGAGAGAGAGACGGAGAGAGAGAGACAGGGGAGAGAGAGATAAATGTTGAGATTTCTGTACTGTACAGAATAATTTCTTGACCTTTGACCCCACGACACATCCCCAGTTCTCTCTTACCGAGATGGGGAAATAGTCCCTGAAGTATTTCCACACAGTCCATCTCCTGACCCAGTGTGACCTTCGACCTCCACTTGTGGGCGTGTCCCTGTCTAAATATAGCCAACCAGCATACAGTGCAGCCAAAATCCACCAATCACTGACGCAGAGCAGCACGAAGGCTGCCAGACAGCACTGAGCTACACACACACACACACACACACACACACACACACACACACACACACACACATTAATACTACTACTAATAACACTAATATGCTAATTAATATCTTTATAATCGTCAGTACTGAGTTGTTCAGTCTGGTATTTTTATTATTTAGATTACTGTCGTTACTCTGTACTGTGAGATTTTGGCAAAAATGTTTATGAATTACACTGAAACAGAGAAATAAATAAGTAAAGACAGAATTACACCCGTTTACTTGATTACTATCATAATAGAAAATCACTCCGTCATGATCGTTCTCCTATAACAGCACGTCCCCACGTGTTTTACTCCCCTTACACCACGATTAAAACCTTTCATTTATTTATTATTTATTATTTTTATTTATACAACAACATGTCATACTTTTTATCTGTTTAGCGTTACATTTAATGCAGTGGGACCCTGGTGAAGCGAGCGAGTTCCTGTTGTCGCTTACGTTACAGCAGCTATAAACACTCGTTCCCTCACCAGCCTCTTTATTCTCTCTCTCCAAGTTAATAAGAGAGAAAATCGCAGCTCGTTCCGCATGTTACTGAGAAACCGCAAAGAAGCGTAAACTCCTCTGTCCTGAAGACGTCGCAAAACTTACAGTTACAGCTTCACCTCTGCTGTTACAAAGCGCTGACACTGGAGACTCCTTCCATCAGTGTTACAAAAAACTCCTTACTTTAAGAAAACTTCACCGTATCAATGATGTTTAAAATCAGTTTATTATCAGTGGAGCTGTACACGTCACTGTGAACGAGCTGTTACTATGGAAACGATAACGCATTAATAGAAACCTGCACTACGGTCAGAGCTGCTGTCACAGAGAATTAATCAACACCTTCTACATGGGCAGAATACAGCACATATCCCCATGTCCCCATATCCCGATGTCCCCATATCCCCATGTCCACATATCCCGATGTCCCCATATCCCCATGTCCCCATATCCCGATGTCCCCATATCCCGATGTCCACATATCCCGATGTCCCCATGTCCCCACATCCCCATATCCTGATGTCCACATATCCCGATGTCCCCATATCCCGATGTCCACATATCCCGATGTCCCCATGTCCCCACATCCCCATATCCCGATGTCCACATATCCCGATGTCCCCACGTCCCCACATCCCCATATCCCGATGTCCACATATCCCGATGTCCACATATCCCGATGTCCCCACGTCCCCATATCCCCACGTCCCCATATCCCGATGTCCACATATCCCGATGTCCCCATGTCCCCACGTCCCCATATCCCGATGTCCACATATCCCGATGTCCCCATATCCCCATATCCACACGTCCCCATAAACATCAGTCTGCAGCAATGAACAATATTAATGATCACTCACCGAGCGCGAGGAAGGAGAAAACCCACTGCAGCACCGCGGCGGTCTGGAGACGCCTCCTCACCGGGATGTTCAACGGAGCGAACTTCATCCCTACACACACTCACACACACTCACTGTCTCTCTCACACACACTCACTGTCTCTCTATAAACACACTCACACTCACTGTCTGTCAATAAACACACTCACACACACACACACACACACACACACACACTCACTGTCTGTCTATAAACACACTCACTCACTCTCTCTCTCTCTCTCTCTCTCTCTCTCACACACACTCACTCACTGTCTGTCTATAAACACACACTCACACTGACACTCTCTCTTTATCACACACACATCCGTGATCTCCGTCTGTGTGTGTGTGTGTGTGTGTGTGCGGTCCCTAGCTAACGTGCGTTAATTAAATCCGGGTACTTTTCCCAATGACTCCCTCATTTAATCGCCAGATTGTAGAAAACTATCACTAAACAACTTCTGCTTCTCGTTATCGTTCTTTTCCCCACCCACACACCCCTCTCTCGCTGTGATTGGATAAAGAAAGCCTGACCTCACGGCCCCACCCACTCCGAGCAACGCACTTCTGACCAATTAGATGCGAACTGGTGGTGACGTCACAACACAACTTCCTGTTCCCAATCCCGGGAGGAAAAGGTATTTATTTATTTATTTATTTAATGTATTTCACTCATACTCACATTCTCACATTTCAGTTTATTTAACATTGACCAGCTTTGCTTTTAAATAATAATAAATAATTAGGTTTCATTCAATAATCTCAGTTTTTATTCAATATTTATTTCCTGAAAATATTTGTTACAGTTTACAGACAGAAAATGGCAATAACTTCATATTTGTTTCCTTATGATGTTAATTATGACACTATGTTGTTAAAGAGTGTTAGAATTATATTAGAAACCTTAAAGTTTTACCATGAATTACAATATTAATATTCAGTGTACAGATATTATCTACAGGAATAAAACAAACAAATGCAAAATGTATGTGATAAAATCTGAATAAATTATTAAAACTCTAGCATGATATGGATATTGACACTCACTCGCAAATATATACACACAAATATATACACAGATAAACAATATTATATATAATATTTGCATTAATCAGTGACAAAATAAATACTTGCATAAAGGATGAAATAAAATAATTTTAGTAGGGAAATAACAAACAGGTTTAACTCATGTACAACTCTCCATTTAAAAGACGTGTGTAATTGAAACATTTATTTAAAATCTATGGAAGGAGTCTCCAGTGTCAGCGCTTTGTAACAGTCAGAGGTGAAGCTGTAACTTTAAGTCTTCTGAGTTTACGCTTCAGTAACATTTATTTTATAGCTGCTATAACGTAAGAGAGAATGGGAATTATCTTGTTTCACAAATGTTCCACAACATTAAATGTAACTATAAATGGATAAACACTATGATGTCATTATTTAATACATTTTTAAAAATTGTTGGCAAATTGCTGTGGGGTAAGAGGGATAAAACATGTGCTGTTATAGGAAAATAATCAACTTCAGGGTGGTAACAGTAACGGCTTCGCATCAGGATGCATCACAGCACCGCATCATTGATTATTTTCCTGTAATAGCACAATCCCTGATGTTTTTATTCTTTACATATTAAACATGTCTTGTGTGTGTGTGTCAAGTGAAAAAGTATAAATAAAGAAAATGAATTCTAGAAGTATTAAAGATCTGTTACTGTTTGCTGTTTAGGTTTACTTTAATATGTTTGTGCACTCAGGATAACCAAAAAAGTCCATTCTGAAGGCTTAACAACCGGAAAGTTGGTGCTGCCAAAGCAACACAGTCTCACAGCATAACATCTCAGTTTTATTGCACAGCACAGCCATAACCGTCATGTGGTCACGTGTCGATCCTGTAAGACACAGAATACAACACACTGATCAGTTCTGAGTACCTCAAACAGTAAAAGACTGCATTTATGCTAAAATATGTGTCAAGATTCAGGATTTCTACCTCTTATGAGTTCACACACACACTCACACTCCTCCATATAACAGATAGTAACTCACTGTAGTGTCTCCAGTTTACAGAGTGGATCCTTCAGTAGATCAGAGAGCAGCTTCACTCCTGAGTCTCCTGGATTATTTCTGCTCACATTCAGTTCTCTCAGGTGTGATGAGGAGTTTGTTTTCAGAGCTGATGCTAGAGCAGCACAACCTTCACCTTTAAAATTGCACTGATATAACCTACAGAAAAAAAACATACCTTACATTTATTTTACATTAACCAATTAACCATAACACGACTTACAAAAGTGCTTTATAGTCTCTACTGAAAAGACAGTTTCACACTAGCACAAATCATCCATGCTCTAGGAACACCACAAAGCTTGCAAAGGTCATCACTGCAGCAGGCTTTACAGAGATGAACGGTAAGAAAAGCGCCTTGAAGGCCTAGCAGGAATTCATGAGTGGACAGGACTGGAAAGGAGGCCAAGACCCACACACTGCAGGAGAGGACGAGCAGGACTTGTCTAAGCCATCAGTGGAATAGAGCTCATGAAGACCATCAACACACCAGACACCATGGAGTTTAGCAATGGAACTTGACCGAGGCCGTGGGCTGTGATCTATAAGGTTCTGAGGCTACAGTTGAGGTACATGAGTGGCCACAGCCATGGGGTGAATCCGACAAGCAGCTGGGAGGCTAAAGTCTGTGACAGAATTTGGCAGCTGGCTGAGGCACATAAACTACTGAGGCCCAAGAGAAGAAGGACCAAGTGCACCCAGTCCTGATCTCTGACTTAATGCTTATTGACCTCAATGTAGGATCAATATAAGCATTAAGAAGGTTTATCAATTGTACTACAATCAGGTAATTTTTTTCCCTTAACAATCAGAGTCTCTGCCCACTCAGAGGCCTTAGCACAGAAAAGGATACCCCTTCTGGTGCCCAGGATTAATCTCATACTTTCAAAGGGTGAGGAAAAACAATTAATTGGAGGGGTCTAATCTGTGCTGAATACAGTTTTCTTCAACAAGGAGGAGTTATGAGAGAGGCAAGTGCAGACTTTTATTTGAGATTTTCCAATAATCATCAACAAAGTCCATAGAGGTCAGGGATCAGGCAGACAGAGTCAACAAAGACAGGGCTAAACTTACAAACCAGGAAAATAGGCAAGGGTCAAAACAAAGTACACAATATTCTAAGAACCAGGAACCAGAAAAATGCCATTGAGAATAGTAAAGAAATATGTAAAGTTATAATTAAAATACATACCGTATAAATTGTCTCATTCTACTGGGTGTGTGTGTTTGTGTGATTAGTATCTATAGTGATAAAGTGATGATCTGACCTCAGTATCTCCAGTGTACAGTGTGGAGTCTCCAGTCCAGCAGAGAGCAGCTTCACTCCTGAGTCCTGCAGGTTATTGACACTCAGGTCCAGTTCCCTCAGCCTGGAGGAGTCTGAGCTGAGGACTGAGGACAGAACTCTACAGCTTTCCTCTGTGAGATCACACCCACACAGCCTGGGACAGAAATTATGAAATATCAGAATACGTGCAACTCAAACACACACATACATAGATTATTATTTTACTTAATAATAAAGGATATGTTTTCTAAACGATTTGATTCCTCCACTCCTACATCATGTAGGTAATATTGCTCTCATTTTGTTTCTCCCTGGAAAAGTTCTTATATGATAAAGATACCAGCCGAGATTGTCAATCATCAAGAGTGATGATTGTAGAGGCTTGGCGAACACATCACACTGTGAAGGGCTGTATTGGTTTTTTTTCTTTCAAATCTGTTTGGCAAGAAAATCTCACTGCTTTCTGGATTCCTTCATCAGGAAAATCCAATCAACCAAAAAAATGACTTTAAACATAAACATTGTCCTCATTTTCTCACCCTGACACTCTCTGAGCTGTTCAGTGTTTGGAGAGTAAGATGCTCAGTTATTCTTCCTGCATGTTTATGTGATAAAATGATGATCTGACCTCAGTATCTCCAGTTTACATTGTGGATTCTCCAGTCCAGCAGAGAGCAGCTTCACTCCTGAATCCTGCAGGTTATTGTTACTCAGGTCCAGTTCTCTCAGACTGGAGGAGTTTGAGCTGAGAACTGAGGACAGAGCTCTACAGCTTTCCTCTGTCAGATTACACCCAAACAGTCTAGAGGAGAAATAATTATATATCAAATATTGATAAACCACAGTCATCTGTTACAGCAACAAATCGATTTGGAATGAAATACTATAACAGTAGTTTTGTAAATACTTAAAAGGGTTATTAGAGTCATTGATGATGAGTGTGGCCAGGTAGAAATGCCAGTAGCACCATGAACAGACATCAACTAAAACAAGTGCATATATGCAAGAGGTAGCATTGGCTCCAAGTGCCTATGCCTGGAGGGCAACGCCTGAACCTGCCACTGGCTCTTTCCTGGTAACGTGGTAGGGCCCCTACTCCATAGCAGAAAGACTGAACCAATAACTCACTGAGCATCCCAGCTAGGCCATCCAAAGTATGAGCAAACCTACAATATCAGTCTCCAAAAAATACCTCAAGTCTCTATCTGTCCTCTCCACCTTAGCTGCAGGAGCTGGAGTTGGACTACAATTACCAGGATAACTTTACTACTTTCTCCCGGCTGAACCCACCCCATCTGATATCACATTTGTAATTTGTCCATAATGATAATCAGGAAGCAGCTCTATACAAGGCCCTCAGAGTGATCAAGGAATCAGTCAGTTTCTGGAGGTTGAACTACGTGTCTGAACTCAATACTGATCACATGTCACAGGTGAGTTAATAGAGCATCTCGGAAGGTCACAATGTGTCTCAGCTGTGGTGTCAGAAGCCCACAACAAAACAACTTTTAGTATCTCCAGAGGACTATGGCAATGTCAGGACCTCTCTTTTGGTTTCCAGGGGCCCCAGTGACTTTATAGCACTTGGTGTATATAATCTTGTGTCCCCACCACTGCTTCATTGCTGCCAATAACTAGAAGGTGTTGTGATTCACTAAGAAAGCTGGATGAAGCACCTAGCATACCTTTGACTAAAAGAGACCCTGATCTCAGAGCAGTATCATGGTGAAGATCTCATATGATTTGTATTAAACTCAAACCCATATACATGTGGCATCAATGCCCTTGCCCCAAAAGCCTCAAGTGGGTGGCTGTCACAAAAGACACAAACCCCTGCATCACCATCACTACAAGTCTTCACCCTTCAGGTTGAGCATCGTTCAGGGTACTGGTATCAAATCAGACTACCTCTGAGTGGTTTGAATTCAGCCCCCTCATGTGGGTATCACTTCCACTAGAGTGCTGGATCAGCACCATTGCCAGCTATGCTACCACCACCACAGACAGACACCATAATTAAAACATTGGTGACACTGAATGGAGTGCTGAACCTTCATAGCTTCACGGTGACTACTTTACAAGTTTTAACCATGAAAACAACTCCTAACCTATATACCCATAATGCCTCTCACTTCTCTCTCTCTTATGCTGCATTGTGAAAATAAACATAACTCTTAGAGTTCAGTTATCCATTGTGGTTTGTATGGTTTTGACCATGGCATGCCCTCAGGCCTTGCCTCATCATACAAGCACTATTTTAATAAGTTTAATATCATTGCATATACCATTAATTACAATCCATTACAATCACTTTAATAATATATTTATGAAAAAATACTCACAAGGCTTTTCTAGATGCTTTTACTACCAGCAGCAGCTTCAAAAGACATTCCTCAGATCTATCATATTTCTTCAAATCAAACTCATCCAGCTCCTGTTCTGAGTTTAGCATCAAAAACACCAGAGCTGACCACTGAGCAGGAGAGAGTCTGGTTCCACTGAGACGACTGTTACCTCCTTTGTTCAGATAAGTTTGGACTTCCTGTTCTAGAGAATAGTCATTCAGTTCATTCAGACACTGGAACAGATTGATGGATTTCTCTGGTAAGGGATTCTTTCTGATCTTCTCCTTGATGTACTTGATTGTTTCCTCTTTGCTGTGAGAGCTGCTTCCTGTCTGAGGCAGCAGGTCTCGTAAGAGAGTCTGATTGGACTCCAGTGAGAGACCCAGAAGGAAGCGGAGGAACAGGTCCAGGTGTCCATTCTCACTCTGTACGGCCTTGTCCACTGCACTCTTCAGGAATGCAGACATGGGTTGCTTTCTTAAGAGAGGTAACAATCCAGTGTTTTGATCCCTTAGAAGATTTCTATTTTTCAAGATAAAGGAGAGAAATGCATATAAAGCAGCTAGAAACTCCTGAACACTCAGATGTACAAAGCTGAACACCTTCCCCAGGTGAAGCCCAAACTCCTCTCTGAAGATCTGGGTACACACTCCTGAGTACACTGACACTTCTCTGACATCAATGCCACACTCTCTCAGGTCTTCCTCATAGAAGATTAGGTTTCCTTTCTCCAGCTGTTGGAAAGCCAGTTTTCCCAGTGCCAGGATACTCTCTCTGGTCTGCTGAGGATCAGGGTCACACTTCTGATGGTACTTTTGGTCCTTGTGTTTGATCTGAAAGATCAGGAAGTGTGTGAACATTTGAGTCAGAGTCTTGGGGATCTCTCCACTCTCTGCTTCACCCAACATTCTCTCTAGAACAGTGGCTGAGATCCAGCAGAAGACGGGGATGTGGCACATGATGTAGAGGCTTCTTGAAGACTTCATATGTCTTATGATTTTATTGGCCAGTCTCTGATCACTGATCCTCTTCCTGAAGTACTCCTCTTTCTGAGGATCACTGAACCCTCGTACCTCTGTTACCTGGTCTACACACTCAGGAGGGATCTGACTGGCTGCTCCTGGTCGAGAGGTTATCCAGAGGAGAGCAGAGGGAAGCAGATTCCCCTTGATGAGGTTCGTCAGCAGCACATCCACTGAGGCTGACTCTGTCACATCACACAATCTCTCATTGTTCTGGA
>JAKXMS010000037.1:205694-216138 GCA_022985145.1 Pangasius djambal
GTGTGTGAGTGTGTGAGAGTGTGTGAGAGTGTGTGAGAGTGTGTGAGAGTGTGTGAGAGTGTGTGAGAGTGTGTGAGAGTGTGAGTGAGTGTGTGTGTGTGTGTGAGTGAGTGTGTGTGTGTGTGTGAATGACCTGCGTCTGTGCTGCGTCTCTACTAATCACGGAGCTGTGAGTTTAGTTGTAACGGTACGTTGCTATGGTTACGGTTGCAGCGCATTAATTTAGAGCGGCGATTAAACTGACTGGAACGACCTGCGCACTCAACACACACCTTCCAGCCAATCAGAATCGAGTATTCGGACAGGCCGTGGTATAAATATAAAAATAATGTTTGTGATGAAACTTTATTTCTTATTTTACAGCCTCATCAGGTTCCGGCGCGTGTGCGATGAGCGCAGAAGGCAGACGGCGCTCTTTACGGCGGTCTCGGGGACGGACTCCTGCTCCCGCCGGCCCGCAGGTGACCCACAGCTTCAGCGGGAGAGCGCCTTCTCCTGGCGGCCGCTCGCACCACAGCCTCGGCACGCGCGACTCCCTCAGAGACCGCATATGACATCAGGCGCCAAGGCGTCGAGTGTGTTTCCCCACAGCTTAGCGCCGTCGCGATTCACTCGTTTTCTCTATGCATCGAATCCCGCCGATCCGCACGCTTCTATCGCCGATCCGCCCGCTTCTATCGCCGATCCGCGCGCTTCTATCGCCGATCCGCGCGCTTCTATCGCCGATCCGCCCGCTTCTATCGCCGATCCGCCCGCTTCTATCGCCGATCCGCCCGCTTCGATCGCCGATCCGCACGCTTCTAATCCGCCTAACCTTCTGGGAATTCCTGACAGGTGTAATTGCACTTTGTATTCCCGCTTTCCGATATGTTCAGGAACTTTAGCCAATGTTTACTTTTCCTGCAATAAAGACTTGGTGCAGTTTACAGTTTAAAGTCGTTCTTTTCCTTGCAGGAGATACACGTGAACTTTAGCACTGGGAATAATGCATTTTAAGTTACTGAATTGAACTCTGGTGAATCGAATCGAATCGTTCTGAATTTTCCAAAAATCACTTCTGAATCAGATCAAAAACCAGTGACTCGTGAATCAGATCTTTTCGGGTCTCTACCACACATCATGGATTCTGACGTGTTATTAATATTTTAATAAATTAATATTTTAATAATATCGATTGTGGCAGCGACGCCGTAATCCAGCCAGCTTCTGATGCTGATTTTAGATTTTCTTAAAGTCGTGTTGTATAAAACGCGACGGTGCGACGCCGCTATAATCAGCGCTTCTCCATCTTGGATTTTCTGAAGACGTGACGTGTCTACGTGTGACGTGATACGAATTCGCAGGTCAGAGTTCAGCAGACTTGAGCTTTGGAATGCAGCGAAATGCGAAACTATTTGACTTGCGCTCGCGAATGAATGGAAGTCAGTGGAACCGAACAGTGCGGCCTGACCGCCGCGTCTTCATAAAAACTCCTAGATGTTAAACATTTGCAAGTTTGCTTCATGAATGAAAAAGAAAACTGATTGTTTGTTGACTTTGTTTGCTAATAACAGTTTGTGTTGTTTGGTAACGTTTAGCTCGAGCAGGATGTGGAGGCCGAGAGCCGTGTGAAGTCGGGTGGAAGGACGTCGGTGAGAAACGTCTCCCCTGTGAACGGACCGAGTGGAGAATTCCAGAAGAAACCTCCTAATGAGCAAAAACGTAAAGGTGAAGACTATCTGTGTCGGATAACGGCTCGTTAGAGTGCAGCACGCGGCTAAATAACAATAAATCCCCGTGTTCCGACCCGACCCAGTAACGTTCTGGAAGACTCGAGTATGAGTAAGAACCACGACGTTCCTGTGTTTAACGGCTCGTTGGTCCTGTGAGTTGCTTAAACGTGAGGAAAACGTAAGCGAATGAACCAGTGAACGTTATTGAGAAGGAAATATGTGGGAATTAAACGATTACTGTTCAGGATGCAGGAGCTCGTGACAAAACGTAAATACGGCGGGATTTTAGTCGTATAAACACCACAGACACTACGCTTTATTATTAATGATTAATAATTTTAACGGCAGTCCGTCCTTTTCTTCAATCCTGTTCTTATTTCTTTGTGAGCGTGCGTTGAACGCGAGTAACATTCGACTCGCCAGTAACTTCTTTTAAGATCGTTTATTAAATTAATTAACTGGAAAACCGGAAAAGTTAGACAGAAAACTGCATCGCTCCAATCTTTCGCTCCGTAAGCTAACAGTCCTCGCAGGAAATGATGTCACCATCGTTAATGTAAAGCTGCACAATATATCAAAATTATCGGAATATCGCAAGTTTCAGAAGGACATGAAACATGTATTATGGTTCTGATTTTTCAGTTTTTTAAATATATAAATATAATTTAAATCGATTTTACACACTTATAGCGTTATCGTATCTCATATCGCATTGTATAATTATGGCTCTCGCCCCCCTGCTTTTTTCCTCCTGCAGACGTGAGCAGCAGCGTCTTGCAAGTCTTCTCCTGCTCGTTGTGTCCACTGTCCTTTACAGCTCAGATTTATCTCCACAAACACGTCCGTGGATGCCACCATGAGGAATATGTGCGATTACTTAAAGCAGGAGAGGTTAAATATGAGAACCTCATGAGCAGATACGGCAGACCGCGAACGTCCTCTGGTGCTAACGGATCTCAGAAACACAGCTGCCAGTGCTCGTATTGTGGGAAGAGTTTTACTCAGCAGAGTCATGTGGAAATACACCAGCGCGTTCACACGGGAGAAAAACCGTATCACTGCTCACAGTGTGGGAAGAGCTTTACGCAGAAGAGCCACCTCCGGACACACCAGCGCATCCACACGGGAGAGCGGCCGTACAGCTGCTCCGAGTGCGGGAAGAGCTTCACTAACAACAGTGGTCTCCAAACACACCGGCGCATCCACACGGGGGAGCGGCCACATCACTGCTCCGAGTGCGGGAAGAGCTTCGCTCGCCACAACACTCTTCTGCTGCACCAGCGCATTCACACCGGAGAAAAACCGTATCACTGCTCGCAGTGCGGCAAGAGTTTCAGCTACCAGAGCACTCTCCGGCTGCACCGGCGCATTCACACCGGAGACAAACCCCATCACTGCGCAGAGTGCGGCAAGAGTTTCAGTCGACAGTGTGGTCTCAAAATGCACCTGCGCATTCACACGGGAGCCAAGCCGTATTACTGCTCCAAGTGCGGGAAGAGTTTCAGCTACCAGACTAGTCTCCAGCAACACCAGCGCATCCACACGGGAGAGAAGCCGCATCACTGCTCGCAGTGCGCGAAGAGTTTCAGCAGCAAGTATTCTCTCAAGAAACACCAGCGCGTCCACACGGGAGAGAAGCCGCATCACTGCTCGCAGTGCGGGAAGAGCTTCACTCGAGAAAGCCATCTGAAACTACACCAGCGCACTCACACGGGGGAGAAGCCGTACCAGTGCTCCGTGTGCGAGATGGGGTTCAGTCAGCAGGGTCATCTTCGAAAACATCACCGCACTCACACCGGGGAGAAGCCGTACCAGTGCTCGTACTGCGACAAACGATTCGTCGACGCCGGCGCTCTGAAAATACACGAGCGTGTTCACACGGGAGAGAAACCGTATCAGTGCTCGGTGTGTGGAAAGAGTTTCACCCAGCAGGGTAATCTCCAGCTGCACCAGCAGCGCATTCACACCGGAGAGAAGCCGTACAGCTGCTCCGAGTGTGCGAAGAGGTTCAGCGACAGCACTTCTCTCAAAATACACCGCCGCGTCCACACGGGAGAGAAGCCCTATCACTGCTCCCAGTGCGGCAGGAGTTTCGCCGTTCGAAGTCATCTCCAAAGTCACCAGCGCATCCACACGGGAGAGAAGCCGTATCACTGCTCCCACTGTGGGAAGCGATTTACCGTCCAAAGTCACCTCAAAAGTCACCAGCGCGTTCACGCCGGAGAGAAGCCGTCACCCTGACGCTCCGTGGTGGAGGTGGACGTACGAAACGTCCGCAGCAGGACACGCGGCACGAACCTGGAAAATCTAAACATCTGTCACAGATTCAAAAAATACATTTTCTTAACTACTGAGTTAATTATGTTTAAGTGCTTCGAAAAATAATTTCAGTCACTGCCTTAAATAAAGTACACAAAGTAGAGCTACTCATCATTAACGTGTTAAACGTTTTGTAAACAAACCACAGTTTTAGTGTCGGGGGAGGGGGAAGGGAGGAAGTCACGTACTACCTGTCCTGTGACCTGTTCCTTATATAGTCCCCTGCCGCTCAGGCTGCCCTCAGATCAAGTCCTTCGACACGGAGCCGCCAGGTCGTGAAGGTCTCAGGTTACTGAAACGCGATGCTTACTGTCTTGTGCGTTAACATGATCCGAGTAACGCTTTTTATTAGCTGTTGGTCTTCACTTGCAGCGGAAGGGAAACACGGTAAAAGTTTTATTGCGTTATTTTTGTTTGTCTTTAATCCCAGAACTGAAAGTCTGCTAATTCATAACTCTGCAGCATAGTTTTTTTTAATTAAACTTCCTTAAAACTAAATTACTGTCTCTTAAATCTAGCTTTTATTGTTACTTACTTTTATTATAGTGTCTTTCTCCTTCACTGTAAAAATTCTCTGTGAACATGTGACCTTTTCTGCCAGAGGTGGGAAAAATCCTGTTTTGCTGCTTCACCACAATTAAAAGGTCCGAAGAAACTCTTTCCTGCCAAAACTTAGCAAATCCGAACTTTCCTTAGTGCCTTTGCTTTCAAGCTTCCGAAACAACAGAGAATAAACTCAGGGTGGAATATGGAGCATGGATAAACATGCTGACTGAGTGTGTGTGTGTGTGTGTGTGTGTGTGTGTGTGTGTGTGTGTGTGTGTGTGTGTGTGTGTGTGTGTGTGTGTGTGAGTGTGTGTGTGAGTGAGTGTGTGTGTGAGTGAGTGTGTGTTTTTGTAAAGATGGAGTTGTTCCTTTTTGGTTGATCTACACTCACCCCTACTAGAAGTGTGCATCTCTACCTGCCTGGGTAGGTGGGATGAGTGGGGTTGGGATTAGTGGGATTGGGATTAGTGGGATTGGGATTGGGATTGGTAGTGGCGGGTTGGACAGAGCTACCAAATTCCCCTAAAATCATTAACTGAAAAAGCAGTACAGTAAATCACCTTCCACTTCTTATCTTTATAGCGAAAAGCTTTCCAGTCAGTAAACTCATCTTTTTCCTCTCTCACTTTTTTAATAACAGAAAGACACTTGGGGTTTTGTTCGCAGGCCTTCCTGCGCTTCTGTCGCCCCCTGCTGCCTGATGAGCCGCTTTTACTGCAGTGCTGTGACGATAAACTGATAAAATTAGACCTTAATAAAAAGGAGACGAATGAATATAAAACACTCGAAAGAAAAACTCAGACACAAATGTTTATAAAACAAGGATTTTAATAAAACATCTGATTATAATAAATTAGTACAAAAAAAACAACTTAGAAGAAAGTCCACTTTCCATCACACAGAAGAAACGCGCGAGTTCATTCATCTCCAAGCGTTGACTTTCGACCCTGACCTTTGACCTTGGGGTCCAGTCCGGCGCCCTCTTGTGGTCGTGTTCTGCGTGGAGCGAGCCGCAGACTGTCGCTGCTACACACACACACACACACACACACACAGTTTAAGGATTTTTTTTTTTTAATCTAATCTGCTTTTAATTATTTAACTTTATTGCTTTAGGACTTTATTAGATTCTTCTCAGTGTTTTAATGATAATTTACACGTAACAGAAGTTTAAAGATCACAGTGTGCAATACACAATGAGTAAAAGTATATTTAATTGCCCTTTCATAATCTATATGAATAATTTTAATTTATAATCATTATATAGTTTTATTGTATTTAAATCCCACTCGACTGCAGGAGGTCCCCCGAACTTCTCCTTTCCCTTCGTCTCACCTCCCTCCTGTCGTGCTGCGCAAGTCTGCGGTCCAGATTCGCTCGGACCGGGTCAGCAGCCGTCTCCCCCGACCTAACACACGCACACACACACACACGCACGCACGCACACACACACACACAGTTCTTTTTATACAGCGTGGTTTCACACACACACCCCATATACACAGAGATACACATGCACACACACCTAATAAAGCTGTCAAGGAGCTGCTGCAGTTGCTGCGTGGTGTGTGTCGGGGGCAGCATCAGGTGCAGGTGGTCAGCGAGCTGCTCCAGCTTCGGCTCCACCTGAGAGCTCACACCTGAAACACACACCTGTGTTCTGAGAGTGACAAAACTGAAAAACACTAAACCTGCCTGGCCCTTTATGCATGTGAGTACCCTGACGCTAACACCACACACACACACACACACACCTGAGTTAGCAGACTGTGTTTCTGGTCTGTTCTTGTTTTGATCTAGCTGATGTTCCTCCAGAGGTTCACCTGGAGAACGCTCCAGCAGCTGAGAGACAGAAAAGGGAATGCAGATGAATTAATAAGTAAGAGATTTTATCCTGTGCAGTGCTACATGCAATAACAGAGACAGACAGGTGTGTGTGTGTGTGTGTGTGTGTGTGTGTGTGTGTGTGTGTGTGTGTGCACACCTTTGCTATGTAGTACTGCAGTTCATTTTGTCTCTCGTCACACAAAGATGACACGTTGGTCGCAGGGGGAGGAGCTCTCACTTTGACTGACAGGGTCTGTTCTGTGGGCGGAGCTGTGGTCCCTGTACTACTGTACAGTTGCTTGGATACATCACATCGCCCCGCCCCCTTATCTGAGCTCTGATTGGCCCGTACATCAGTGGAGGCGTGTGCTCGATTCAGTCTGAGGTTGGGATTGGGATTGGGATTGGGATTGGGAAAGGGTTGTCTGTTGACTCGGAGGTCAGACCGGTTCCTGTCGCAGTGCAGATCCTGAGTGTGGAAGTGAGTCAGATTCTCTGCAGACTGAGTCGTCTCTCCTCCTCTCTCTCGCTCTGTCTGTTCTCTCCCTCCATCACTTCCTCTGTCTGCTGTCTGTCTCTCTCCTCCCACAGGCCTGTCCCACAGATCACCATCACCTCCACCACACACACACACACACACACACACACACACAGTCCACTGTAATACCTCAGTGTCAACGTCCTCACAGTGTTAGCCACTATCAGCTACATACAGCCTGACATTTTATGTGATATGTAGTAAGACCATCGGGATTAGTAAGAAGTGTACCTGTGAGGTGTGTGTGTGTGTGTGTGTGTGTGTGTGTGTGTACCTGTGAGGTGTGTGTGTGTGCGCGTGTGTGTGTACCTGTGAGGTGTGTGTCATCCAGCACTGGCTCCAGTGGACTGAAGGTGTGACTGTGGTGTAAGAGGCTGAAGTCGGACTCCGCTCGTCCCCTGATCCCTCGCTCTCGCTCTCTGCACAGCTGCAGGACCACCGCCTGAGGAGCAGCTGGAACACACACACATTATCCACAGGCACCTGTAACATTACCCATAATACTAATACCACACTTCTGTGTGTGTACCTGTAGAGTGCGAGTGCGCGTGTGTGTGTGTGTGTGTGTGTGTGTGTACCTGCAGAGTGCGTGTGTGTGTATGTGTGTGTACCTGTAGAGTGCGTGCGTGTGTGTACCTGTAGAGTGTGTGTGTGTACCTGTAGAGTGCGTGCGTGTGTGTACCTGTAGAGTGTGTGTGTGCCTGTAGAGTGCGTGCGTGTGTGTACCTGTAGAGTGCGTGCGTGTGTGTACCTGTAGAGTGCGTGCGTGTACCTGTAGAGTGCGTGCGTGTGTGTACCTGTAGAGTGTGTGTGTGTACCTGTAGAGAGTGTGTGTGTACCTGTACCTGTACCTGTAGAGAGTGTGTGTGTGTGTGTACCTGTACCTGTAGAGAGAGTGTGTGTGTGTGTGTGTGTGTGTACCTGTAGAGTGTGTGTGTGCCGTGCTGCACATGCTGGAGTCCTGAGTTCGAGGGGATGAGTGATGTTTGGACAACACCTCTTCAATCTAAAACACACACACACACACACACACACACAGTGATGTCAGCGGGCTGAGCTGTGGTGTGTGAGACTGTAATTCATTGCTGTGTTTCTCACAGACCTGCTCCTGATTGGTCAGCAGTCTCAGAGCCTCTGCCCAATGGGAGCGCATCATTCCCTGCAGGCGAGACACAAGCTCCTCCCTCTGCGTCTCCAGCCTCCTCTTACTGGTCTCCACGGAAACCAGCTCCTCCTGTAGCTCTGCCATCCTGCGCGCGCGCACACACACACACACACACACACACACACACACACACTAATGTAATGTGGCAGTAGCACGTGAAGCCACGCAGAACCTCAGAGCTCTCTCACAGGACAGGAAAGCAGAGGTGCTGCTCCAAACATCTGGATCACAAAATGATCCCCGTGTGTAGTGTTAGTGACTCGCGCTGTCGCGTTCGCTCGGCTGGAGCTGCGGTACTCCGCTACGAACTGTCACAGGTTGTCATAGCAACGACTAATATCTCTGTGTGGTTCGGAGCAGGATTTTGAAATTAGAGTGATTCCGGCATGAGAGTGGACACACCCTCAGTCCCTCCTGTTTCTGAGTGGGTGAGCAGCTGTGGGGGCTGTGTGAATTTCAACACACACACACACACACACACACACACAGAGTTATGCATACTTGTTGTTGAAGTTGAGTGTGAGCTGGTGCTGTCGGTCGTCTCTGTCCTTCAGCTGCGCTCTGAACTCATCCGACTGAACAGAGAGCTCTCGCTCATGACGAGCACTGAGGTCCAGCAGCTGCTTCCTGCACACACACACACACGCACGCGCACACACGCACGCACGCACACGCACGCACGCACGCACGCACGCACACACACACGCACACACGCACTAGGTCAATGTGTGCAACATGAACTTCTGAAAGATGGGTTTTTGTGAGTGTCTGCGATTACCTGTAGCATTACCGTTCTCCTGCTGTGTGTGTGTGTGTGTGTGTGTGTGTGTGTGTGTGTGTGTGTGTACCTGTGCTGTTCCCGTAGTTTAGCTGTAGCGTTAGCGTTCTCCTCCTGAATGGTTGCCAGTCGTTCTGTGACCTGCTGCTCCACAGACAGTCGGAGCTCCACCTCCCACTGCGAGCGCTGAGCCTCAAACCGAGCCTGAAACCAAACAAGCAACAACGATGCGGTTCCTCCGTTCAGAACAGTTCACTACACAGCACTTCTGTGCGTCACTGGCTCAGGATTAGCGCTACAGTGAAGTATTTCTGCATCCTCAGGCTCTACAGGAGGAAGAGGACGCGAGGTGGAAGAATGCGTTGGTGTGGAAGGCTCATGGATGCGTATTTAATGACCAGGAAAACGCAGAGTAGTGCAGATTTAAAGTTCTGCAATGTTCTAGGAGAACCCACTGTCGGATCTTTACGGAACGGGTACAGCATCAGTACGATGGTGCAGAATGCCTCCAGGCCCCGCCCCTTCCACTCCACTGCACGTTACCTGAGGCTGAGGTTTAACTTTAAAGATAAACAGTGATCTTTAATTATCTTTAATTATCCCGTGTGCTGCTGAATTCTGGACTCTGATTGGTCAGAAGGTGTTGATTAGTTTTCTATAACAGCAGCTCTGACAGTAGTGCAGCTGCAGATCACAGGTTTATATTAATGCGCTCGTTCTGATATGGTATCGTTTCTATAGTAACGGCTCATTCGCAGGGACGAGTACAGCAGACGCTCCACACATCCGTTTACTGGTAACATGACAAGCTGCGTTATCTTTTGTCTTAATAACTTCAAGAGAGAGAAAAAAAGAGGAAAGTTCCCCGCATGGCTGTGTGTGTGTGTGTATTACTGTGTGTGTGTGTGTGTGTGTGTATTACTGTGTGTGTGTGTGTGTATTACTGTGTGTGTGTGTGTATTACTGTGTGTGTGTGTGTGTGTGTATTACTGTGTGTGTGTGTGTGTATTACTGTGTGTGTGTGTGTATTACTGTGTGTGTGTGTGTGTGTGTGAGAGAGAGAGACAGACCTGGTCCAGTGCTCGGTCCACTCTGGCCGTGTCTCTCTCTCTCCTCGTCTCCTCCAGGTCCTGCTGCAGCTGCTGAAGTCTGGACTGGGCCTCCTCACGCAGCTGCACCTCCTGACCCACTCGCTCCTACACACACACACACACACACACACACGGGTCACCATGATTAAAATTAATGAACAGCTGTCATATCCGTTCAACGTGTGTATCAGCTCCTGCTGCAGGTGAGTGTGTGAGTGTGTGTGTGTGTGTCTCACCCTCTCTGTCTCCAGCTGTTGTGTGAGCAGGGTCAGCTCCTGCTGCAGGTGAGTGTGTGAGTGTGTGTGTGTGTGTCTCACCCTCTCTGTCTCCAGCTGTTGTGTGAGCAGGGTCAGCTCCTGCTGCAGGTGAGTGTGTGTGTGTGTGTGTGTCTCACCCTCTCTGTCTCCAGCTGTTGTGTGAGCAGGGTCAGCTCCTGCTGCAGGTGAGTGTGTGTGTGTGTGTGTGTGT
>JAKXMS010000038.1:4591-32456 GCA_022985145.1 Pangasius djambal
TGTGTATAAAATCTTGTGTATGTGGATTAGAGACATTAATCAGCTCATTATCTCAGTTAGACAGTTGATCCTACTGGGTTTAATGGCTGCTTTTGAAACTGTGACCCTACACTCTCAGAAATAAAGGCACCAAACTGTACTTTTCCTTGTTGCTGGCGTGGGACCACATCAGGGCAGCCTACATCTTTAGCTTTAGTGTATTTAACCTGGAAACGGGAAAATAGTCCAGCTTTAAAAATCATTTCAGCTGCTTTAAGGAGCACTGATCTGCCTTTTTAGCTTTACTTTAAAAGCTGCAAATATCATCATCACCATCATCATCAACATCACCATCATCAACACCTTCATCATCTCTATCATCATCATCACCACCGTCATCACCATCATCATCTCCATCATCATCATCATCATCATCATCATCACCACCATCATCATCTCCATCATCATCATAATCATCATCACCACCATCATCATCATCACCATCATCATCTCTATCATCATCACCACCATCACCATCATCATCTCCATCATCATCATAATCATCATCATCATCATCATCTCCATCATCATCATCATCATCTCCATCATCATCATAATCATCATCATCATCATCACCACCATCATCATCTCTATCATCATCATAATCATCATCATCATCATCATCATCACCATCATCATCTCCATCATCATCATAATCATCTCCATCATCTCCATCATCATCATCACCATCATGCATTTGATTATGGGAGTTTGGTTTAATTTACTAGTTTCATGGACGAACCTGTTATGGAAATAAATCCCACTAAAGACTTTTTTTAGTAGCTGCTGTTATTTCTAGTCACGACACTCTCAAGGTCTGTTTAATGAAAAATAGAAAAATTATGAAATGAAAAAGGGCCTTATGAAATAAAAATTATTTGATAATATTTTATAGTAGTGAATTCTGTGATATTTATTCATGAAATTATTTCACAAAATATTAACTTATTCATAATTTTGCTGCATTTACTCATTTTATTACTTGTAATCATAGGCTTATTTATTTATTTATTTATTTACTTACTTACTTACTTCATTTGGACTAAACATGTTGTAAATAATGGGCGTGGCTTCTGCACAGCACAATGTAAGGAGCACCATAACCCTGTAAGGGCTCTTCCCATCAAACACCTGTCTGGAGGGATGTGGAGCTCAGAGATTGTGGTCTACTCAAAGTCATACTGCCCCCTGCTGTTCATCTAAATGTAGTGTAAATGCCATCCAAGCATCAAATCCCACCATGGCACCCTGTCTTTCATGACTGAGTACCAAATGCACAGAGCTGTTACATTTTTCTTATCATGGGGAAGAAGCTATGTCTAACATAATACGTAATATCTAATATGTTTAACAGTTTAAAACACCATCTAGTCTAAAAATAATAAGAGACCAAGACACAGTTGCAGCAATGCAGAAGTGGGCAGGAAATCGCTCTTCCAAAAGTAAGTCCAAAAAAAGTTATATTTATTTATAGAGCGCTTTGCAAGATACTCAAAGACGCTTTTACAGAACAGAATTACAGCTGGGGTCATAAGGTTGCATACGCCTTGCCGAATCTGCAAAATGTTAATAATTAAAAAAAAAAAAAAAAGAGGGATCATAAAAATGGCATTGTACGTGTTATTTAGCACCGAATAAACTAGTTCACATAGCAGATGTTTACACATAGTCCACAAGATACAATAATAACTGGATTTTCACAAATTGACCAGTTTTGGTGAAAAAGCTTGATATGCACTTGATTCTTAATGCTGTGTGTGTTACCCGGATGATCAACGACTGTTTTTGTGTTTTGTGACAGTTGTTCATCTTTTGTTAGTTGCTAACTGTTTGAACTGGTTCATTTGTGTAAATTCGGTTATTATTTTTATTTCAGCATCATTCAAGCTACCTGATAGCTGCTATCGTGAGAATAAACATTTCAGTTTTTCAATTTCAGCTGTTGACCTTCATATGCTCAGTTAAATATTTTCATCTCACAAATCCCGACTACAGGGCGGTAACAGCGATGATCAGCCCAGGTCGATATGTTAGATTTAGCCTCTCCAAAGCCTGTTATAGCACAGTCCTCTCTTCTTTCATAATCATTGGGTTCTCCGTCCCACCAGAACCTGAAAGCACAGAGAGGGTCAGAATGTCTGTTGTTTAACATCTGAAGCTTCAGACTGAGAGAAAACCTGCATCATGAGTACATTTCAGTTCAGCGATGTCTTACGCAGTGGTCAGTGGTTTATCGTCCACCCATTTAAATTCCCCCTCTGTCTCAGTGTCAGTCAGACCAATCCAAGCTTCAGCACCGCCGAAATATTCACTGATGAACTCCTGTAATTGTAATAGCACAATATGAATATAGATACTCACTTATTCTCTCTCTCTCTCTCTCTCTCTCTCTCTCTCTCTCACCTGTTCCTCTGTGCTGTTTATAATCACCAGGTCTGCTCCTTTCTCTCTGCAGTACCTTCTGCTCTCAGCCCAGCTCTTCTTTTCAGTAGAAATGTTGTAAACGCTCGATCTGAAAACTCTCCATCCTTTTTTAGAGTATTTATATAAATATTGATGCATTCATCTGATAACGTAATTTATTCATAATGCTGAGATGATATGATTTCCATCACTGTGATTAAATCCTGTTGCTTAATTTCAAGTGTATATCACTATATACACCTTAAACTACATTGTGGTTTTAAAAAAGCAGGTTTGTTGCCAGCGAGGCGCACACAAAACGACTAATAGCATTAACCTGGGTTGCCAGGTTTTCAGCAAGATTTCCAGCGCAGCTCCATCTCAAAATCCATGCAAACGTTTTTTAAACTAGCCCAACTAGCTACACTAATGTGGTGTAAAAAAAAAACAAAACTCATCCTATGCGCTCCTCCTCCCGTGAGTATGGTGCATCGTGATTCCTGCCCCAAAGAGCCTCTATTATTACGTGCTGTAGTTCCCATGTTGACCACTAGACCAATAAATAAGACTATGGAGGTATTTTGGGACGTGAATGAGTTGCTCCACAATTGCACAACCTCTATAAAGGCAAGCAAATCCCCAAAAAAAAAAAATGTATTGAGTTGTGAACGTAAACTTCATGAAGATGACCGTTTATTGAATGGCTGATATAAGCTGGTGCTTTATTTATTTTTAGATTTAAAAAAAAAAAAAAAAAAAAAATCCTATTCACGTGTAGCGTCTTGCCTTAAAAAAAATGAACGAAATAATTTTCCGGTGGAGATGTGAGCTTTTAACATTTTCACATAAGCGCGGTATTCACCTACCAAGTTTTGAAATCGCACTGTGCAGTTCGGAGTTCTCCTGCTTGAACTGGTCCCTCTCTATAGTCAGGCTGTTGTATCTGGTCTGTAGCTGGTCTTTTTCTGTAGTCACGTTGTTGTATTTGATCCACAGCACCGTGACGGCAGTCAGCAGGAGAACGCACAGCAGCAGCGCACACACCGCGGTCACTCTGTAACACCTGCTCCATGTTTCTCCTAGAGATGAATGAGCGCAGATGCCCACTTATTATCTTGTAAGATTATCACTTGTCACACTGTACAAAATGAGTGACAAGGGACATTTGACTGTGTTCTCCAAGTGAAGATCCTCTAACGATAGACCTACAAGTAAAGAAGCTGACGATGTTCCCTCTTCCGATTTCTGCTCTAACATGAAGATGAAGCCCTGTGTGAACAGTTCAGGCTGGTGGTGGCGGTGTAACGGTGTGGGGAATGCTTTTCTTAGCACACATCGGGGGCCTTTAATTGGCAGTTGAGCATTGTTTGAATGCCACAGCCTGTTTGAGTGTGATCACGAGTCGGCAGGGAGATCGAAATATTGTCTTCCTTTCTGTCTCATTTCTTTTCCTTCCTCATTTTAATGGCAGATATCTACCTTAAGCAATCCAGTACTTCTACAGTGTACTTCTCCTTTTCCTTTCTTCTTAAAACTTTCCGAAATGGAGTGGTCATTTCACAACATCTCATAGCACATATTGCGATTTATATTCAACCATTGTAAAGACATTTTAAATAACATGTAATGGCATATCAATGCAATTAAAAACGAACAAACTTCATTTTCAGTTTTTTTTTTTTTTTTTTTTTTTTATTTTTTTTTTTTTTTTTTTTTTTTTTTTTTTTTTTTTTTTTTTTTTTTTTTTTTTTTTTTTTTTTTTTTTTTTTTTTTTTTTTTTTTTACGGTATACCTAGCTTACTATTATTGTTTCATTTGCTTACATAACCATATACAAAGCAAATAATATGATAACACATCGAGAGAGAGAGAGAGAGAGAGAGAGAACATGAATGCATTTCTTAATATTTATCAAAATTTTTTATTGTTTTTAAAGAGAATGAAATTTTTTTTAAAAATCAATTTGCTTATGTTAACAGTTAACAGCTATTATTTCTGGCAGAAAACCTCACCATATCAACAAGGAGACATTTTTATTTGTTAACTACCAACATGTTTTTTAATAGATTTATTTACTCTTCGACTACGCGGACCAGTGAATGTGTTGCCTTCTGACCAATCACAAGAGCTGTACTATAATATTCATTCGTTGTGACTCTAGTCATTTTACGCGGGTACATTAGCTAGCTAACCGCCTGCTCAGCAAACCCGCTGCTGTCTCAGACCTGAGCAGGAATATGCCGATTCATCGTTTAATGTTTCGCAACCCAAGCGTTTCACGTCTCACTCATCACTATGCGCTATACACTTTAAAACCTGCGTACCTGTGCGTCCAGTCCGTAGGCTTTTCTCTTTTCTCGCGGCTTCCGTCTCTCCTTCAGGGTCATGACCTCTAACGGCGTCGGCACTGTCATAGATTTCCACTACGACTTCTCTTTTCTCCGTGTAGTTCACGTACTCACAAACTAGCTCAGACATCTCTGATCTCTAAAAGACTGAGGTACTGTGTCTCTGCCTGCATCCATCAACGTCCAGTTTGTGGGTGTAGGTTGTAACGACACGGGTCACTTATTGCGTCTGGTGAATAGTGAAATCATAATTGTGTAATGCTGTTAAATGAGGAAGTCATCAAGCATCGGCAGAACTGAATGCAATTCTTGTCCCATGGAACCTAGTGTAAAAAAAAGTTTGGTTACTTCAGTCTTAATAAATTTAATTCACAAATTTTGAATGTATATTTCTACTGTATGATTCCAGAAGAATAGGGTACAGGATTTTGATGTTATGTCAACACCGGAGTAGGCCCTGAACTCCAGTTCCCAGAATCCTTCACAGCCTCAGAACATATTCTGAGTCCAAATCCCATCACCCACATCCACTATCACGTACACCTTCACATGATTACTGATCTCACACACACCTGGATTCAGTCTGCACACACACACACACACACACACACACACACACACACACAGCGTGAAGTTTCTCTCTGAGTTCATGCACAGTGACACCAAGCCTTCCATTCTGCTTTTGTCTTTGTTTGCTGATCACCTGATTCATGCCTGGGTCTCACCCTGCTTTTGATTGACGTATTGGATCAGCTTACGTCTTGGTCCCAAGTCTGCCTTCATTTGCAACCGTCTCTGCTCGATTGTAATCGCTGACAAAATGGTGTGGTGTAAGAGGAACAAAACATGTCAGGATGTGCTATAAATGAAACAATGAACTTTGATGTGGTACGTGCAACTCCACTTTGAGCCAGGCTACATCACATTTCCCTCTTGTTGATTATTCTCCTATAACCGCACGCCCCGAAGTATTTCCTTTCTTATGTTATATTATAGAACTATTTCCAAAAAAAAAAGGAAAGTCAGGATTGGTCAGGATTGGTGTTATCAAGTGAGGAGAGATGAGGTGATTTGAGCTTATTTGAATGCTTTGCTAATATATGACAGTAGCACAAGACATGGATCTCTGATGCAATCATTGCTTAACCTCAGTTCTGCTGGTGACTTCCTTACTTACCATGCCTCGCAATTGTGCTTCTCTTTTTAATAACTGCAATTAGTTTTAAAAAATCATAGCTTACCCAATCAAAGTGCTGTTTTACACAGATAGACGGAGAGTCCAGCTTCATTTTTGAAATCTACAAACATGACACAATTTTGTAATATTTGGCCTGATGGAAGAAAGTGCAATAAATTGTGTGATGAAGAGAAATGAGAACGAATAATGTACGTAATGCGACATACAGTAGCTATCATAAATCGAAGATCAATCAGTAATCTATTGATGTATATCAATAATAAATGTCATGGATTATTTCCCGGCATTATGTAAGGTAACTGATATATCATTGTGAACTAATTTTATATGTAGCTTTTAATCTACATGTATATACACTGATCAGCCATAACATTAAAACCACTGGCAGGTGAAGTGAATAACATTGATTGTCTCGTTACAAATGGCACCTTTCAAGGGGTGGGATGTATTAGGCAGCAAGTGAACAGTCGTTTCTTGAAGTAGATGTGCTGGATGCAGGAAAAATGGGCAAGCGTATGGATCTGAGCGACTCTGACAACGGCCAAATTGTGATGGCTATAATGACTGGCTCAGAGCATCTACAGAACAGCAGGTCTTGTGGGGTGTTCCCGGTATGCAGTGGTTAGTACCTACCAAAAGAGGTCCAAGGAAGGACAACCGGTGAATCAGCAACAGGGTCATGGACACCCA
Source organism: Pangasius djambal (assembly GCA_022985145.1). Lineage (NCBI taxonomy): Eukaryota > Metazoa > Chordata > Actinopteri > Siluriformes > Pangasiidae > Pangasius > Pangasius djambal. Next base: position 11,270 of record JAKXMS010000038.1, read on the forward strand.
AGGCTAGCCCGTCTGGTCCGATCCCACAGAAGAGCTACTGTAGCACACATTGCTGAAAAAGTTAATGCTGGCTATGATTGAAAGATGCCAGAACACAGTGCATCTCAGCTTGCTGCGTATGGGGCTGCGTAGCTGCAGACCAGTCAGAGTGTCCATGCTGACCCCTGTCCACCACTAAATGGGTACGTGAACATCAGATCTGGATCACAGAGTAATGGAAGAAGGTGGCCTGGTCTGATGAATCACGTTTTCTTTTACATCATGTGGACAGCCGAGTGCGTGTGTATCACTTACCTGGGGCACCAGGATGCACAGCGGAGGCAGTGTGATGCTCTGGGCAATGTTCTGCTGGGAAAACATGGGTCCTGGCTTTCATGTAGATGCTACTTTGACATGTACCACCTTCCTAAGCATTGTTGCAGACCAAGCTCATGCCTTCATCCTTCATGGCAAAGGTACTCTCTAATGGCAGTGGCCTCTTTCCTCGGGATAATGTGCCTTGACACATTGCAAAAATTGACACATTGACACATTGCAAAAAACCACATTTTCATCAGTTCGCGCTTGACTCACAGTGACGGTCATGCCGAGTAGCACACAAGGTAGCACTGTTCGCACTGTTCCTTTGGCGCCAAGGAAAATAATAGTACTAAAACGCAAACAGACAAACGTAGCGCACACCGTTTTGCAAGCCTGAATGCACAAAAGTGATGTATGGATTGCGCAATTCTCGATCGAGAACAGAAGGAACGTGAACGCAAACCTGCAATTATGAGCATATTGTATATCGTTCTTATTATGCCGTTGATGAGGCCTCATGATATAATTGGTCAACACTACCTTTTTTTTTTTTTTTAAATTGGTGAGCTACTGATAGATACAGTATGGGAACAAATACTACAAACCTAGAGAGAACAACATTAATAAATGTTATCAAAGCTACTGAAGTGGCCTTTGCAGGCAGCAGCAATTAATGTAAAGCGTGTGTGTGTGTGTGTGTGTGTGGGTGTGTGTGTGTGTGTGTGTGGGTGTGTACCTGAGGTCGTAGCTTTCGTATGGGTTCTGGTCACCCGAGTCTCCAGAACGTCATCATTCATATAGATATCTTCGTATGTGTCCTTTAAGTCAGCTGATCTGTCGTCCGCTGAAGTTCCTGAGTTCGCATCAACATTTCCAGTCATCTCTGTTTCTGTTTTCCCGGATCGGCCGTCAGTCTGTGTAATGCGCAGGTCTGTTCTGTCTCCGCTGCAGCTCTCACAGAGGAACTCTGTGTATGTGCTGTTGTTAAATATATACGTCTGTGCTCTGCTCTCAGGACAGGAAGTTAACTTGAGAGCCACATAAACCACAGGCAGCGCTTTCAGAAGCCCATCTCTGCACATGCTCACTTTAGCGTCTATGTGTATGTACACCGAGGTGTGCATGTGGCCCCTGTTCGAGAACGAGACTTCATTTCTCTTTACAGGCTCTGATTCTGTATGCGTGGTCGTGCATGCTCTGTTAATGCTGATGTCCTGCATCTCTGGATCATGGCCTTCATCAGTGTCGCCTGAGCATCTCTTCTCTTTCTGCTAGACTTCTTTAACACAGAGATGATCACATTCATGCTAGAGTTCATCTGTTACATTTGAATTATTTCTGATGGTGATAATTCACCCCTGTGCTGCTTGCTTAATGCGAGTGAGTCAGTTAAAATTGGTGAGAAGGAACCTGAAACTCAGTGTGGTTTCCTTTGTAATATGCAACTCCCCCAACACACACACACACACACACACACACACAGAGCAGAAATCCAGTGATACATTGTAAATTATGGCCAGCAAAGGGCTCAGAGGGGACAGTTAATATTAATAAGGAATAACACATGACAGGGTGTGCTGTTATAGGGAAATAATCAATGAAACTGTAAGAATACATCCTGAAAACCCATCAGTCTGTCCCCTGTGTGTAGCCAGTGATGCCACGTCCATTTTATGATAGACTTTTATAGTCATCTCAGCAAAAAATCCCCCCCAAAAAATCCAGCAACTTCTAGACCTTGTTCGAATCGAAGAGGTTTCTGTAAAAGGCCACAATCCAGAGACATTTGAAATCAACCAAATGAGTAACATCAACACTTCTGAGACTGTTATGCGTGTGTTCTTTGTGTACAACTTTGCCATTTTATTTCATTTCAGTGTCTACACAATGTCTAACTCTAAACAGAGCAGATGCAGAGATGAGCTTCTGAAAGTTCCGTGCGGTTTGTGTGGCTCTCACCTCAACTTCCTGTACTGAGAACAGAGCATATATTTAATGCTGAGAGCTGGAAACTGCAGTTGAGATAGGAGAACTGGACTTAACAGACTGCTAAGGGTTCCAGTAATACAGAGGAAAACAGAAATGGAGATGTCGAAGTCAAGAATTTCAGGAGACAACAGATCAGCCGACTTAAAGAACAATGATGTATATGTAAAAGATGATTTATATGAAGATATGACCGGATACCATAAGAGAACTGTGACTTCAGGTACACACAGACATGCGCATATTCACACACAGTTGGACACTTTTATTGTTTTCGTTTTTTTTTTTCTTCTTTTACTTAAATGAAGGAATGAATTATCAGTAACGCTATGTAGATAACCCTAAGACTGTGCTACGTTCTAGCTTCCAAAACCAACACTGCATGGAGCAGGTGTTACAGAGTGACCGCAGTGTGTGCGCTGCTGCTGTGTGTTCTCCTGCTGACTGCCGTCACGGTGCTGTGGATCAAATTCATCAACCTGACTACTGAAAACAACCAGCTACAGACCAGATACAACAACCTAACTAAAGAGAGAGACCAGTTACAGACCAGATACAACAACCTGACTGTAGAGAGAGACCAGTTACAGACCAGATACCACAACCTGACTATAGACAGAGGCCAGTTACAGCTGGAGAGATCTGGACTGCACAGTGCACTTTTTAAACCTGGTAAGTGAATATTGTACATATGCAGAATGTTAAAAACTCACCTTTACACTCACATCTGAAGCATTGTCACTAAAGCATTAGCATTAAATCATCATAGTGTCAAAATCCTGTTATGCAAGTGAATTAATATCTATGTAAATACTATAAACAAGGATGGAGAATTTTCAGCTGGAGCCTTTACATTTCTACTGAAAAGAAGAGCTGGGCTGAGAGCAGAAAGTACTGCAGAGAGGGAGGAGCAGACCTGGTGATCATAAACAGCAGAGAGGAACAGGTGAGAGAGAGAGAGAGAGAGAGAGAGAGAGAGAATAAGTGAGTATCTATATTCATATTGTGCTATTACAATTACAGGAGATCATCAGTAGATATTTCGGCGGTACTGAAGCTTGGATTGGTCTGACTGACACTGAGACAGAGGGGGAATTTAAATGGGTGGACGATAAACCACTGACCACTGCGTAAGACATCGCTGAACTGAAATTTACTCATGATGCAGTTTTTCTCTCAGTCTGAAGCTTCAGATGTTAAATAACAGACATTTTGATTCTGTCTGTGCTTTCAGGTTCTGGTGGGACAGAGAACCCAATGATTATGATAGAAGAGAGGACTGTGCTATAACAGGCTTTAAAGAGGCTAAATCTAACATATCGACCTGGGCTGATTATCGCTGTGACCGCCCTGTATTCGGGATTTGTGAGAGGAAAATATTTAACTGAGCATATGAAGGTCAATAGCTGAAATTGAAACATTATATCTTAAAATGCAGAAACTGCTGCCAGTTGGTGGCGCTATGACCTCGGCTCACAATAAATCACATCCATGTGATCAGCCCCCATGACCAAACACACAGCTCAAACTTGATCTAAATCACTCGATGCATGCAGAAGATACGAGACGTTTCTCTTTTTTTCACCATAAATTTATTGGCTTGTCATGGCGAAACTGCTCGAGATATCAAAAATTATATAATTTAGCTTGGTATAATGTTGACCAAGTTTGGTGACAATCGCATGAATCGCCTAGGAGGAGTTAAAAGTTCAGGGCCTGCAAGTTTAAAAAAATTCACATTAAATCCAAAACGATCTACTTCCTGTCGGGTGGAGCTAATGACATTTTGAAAGTTGCTTGATGAGAACAAAACATGTACCGAGTTTGGTGACTATGGGTGAAACTGACCCCACCACTTTAGTCAAAAGGGGGCAAAACAGAGTTTGATGCGTTACCATGGCAACACTATTTACGATATCAAAAAAGCCTTTCACAGCCATGTCTTGACATTATTTGAGGCAATCCGAGTAAATATAAGAGGATTATTTACAAAAGCTGTTGTAAGTCACACAGTTCCTGCTGCCAGTTGGTGGCGCTATGACCGTGACTCAAAATAGCCACATCTGAGTGATCAGCCCCCAGTATCAAACATACAGCCCAAGTTTCATCTAAATCACTTAATCCACAGAGAAGATATGAGACACTTCCTGTTTGCCCTTTTTTCACCATAAATTTATTGCCTCGCCATGGTGAAACTGTTTGAGATATCAAAAATTCCTTCGCAAACTTGTTTGTGGGTCTTTCTGCCTTCAGTCTTGTCTTCAGTAAGTGAAAAGCAGCTCTATTGGGTTGAGATCAGGCGACTGACTTGGCCATTGAAGAATATTCCATTTCTTTGCCTTTAAAAAAGTCTTGAGTTGCTTTCGCAGTATGTTTAGGGTCGTTATCCACCTGCACTATGAAGCGGCGTCCTATCAGTTGTGTAGCATTTGGCTGAATGTGAGCAGAGAGTATAGCCCTATACACCTCAGAATTCATCCTGCTACTTCTGTCAGGAGTCACATCATCAATAAACACCAGTGAGCCCAATCCATTGGCAGCCATACATGCCCATGCCATAACACTGCCTCCACCGTGTTTGACACATGATGTGGTATACTTTGGATCATGAGCTGTTCCTTTCTTTCGCCATACTTTTCTCTTCCCATCATTCTGGTACAAGTTAATCTTGGTTTCATCAGTCCAAAGAATCTTATTGCAGAACATGGGAGGCTTTTTTAGATGTTTTCTGGCAAAGTCTAATCCGGCTTTCCCGTCCTTGAATGTTACCAGCGGTTTGCACCTTGTTGTAAACCGTCTTTTTTAAATTCATGAAAGCGTCTCTTGATTGTAGATTTTGACAATGATACGCCTACCTTCTCCAGAGTATTCTTGACTTCTGTTGATGTTGTGAAGGGGTTTTTCTTCACCAAGGAAAGGATTCTGCGATCATCCACTTTAGTTGTCTTCCAGTTGTCTTTCGATGCTGTTGAGCTCACCTGTGCTTTCTTTCTTTTTAAGAATGTACCCGACTGTTGATTTGGCCACACCTAAGGTTTTTGCTCTCTCTCTTATAGATTTATGTTGTTTTTTCAGCCTAATGATGGTCTCCTTCACTTGCATTGAGATCTCCTTGGACTTCATATTGGTAGCTCCAGTCAAACAGCTGCCAAATGCCAACTCAATACCTGATATCAACACCAGACCTTTTATCTACTTCATTTGTCTTGAAGTAACGAGGGAATGGATCGCACCTGGTCAATTAACTTCTTGTCAGTCAATTGTCCAAATGCCTTTCAGCCCCAGAAAACGGAGGTTCTTTGTTGAAAATGGCTGTAATTCCTAAATGGTAAATGCCATATTTTTGTGGAACCTCTTAAAGCTGAAAGTCTACATTTCGATCCCATCTTGATTGTTTTATTTCAAATCCATTGTGGTGGTGTACAAAGGCAAAATCACAAAAACTCTGTCATTGTCCAAATACTTCCGGTAGTATAGTATAAAATCTCACACCATGTGCGCAGCCATGAGCCAGCAAGCCATCCTCCATCACCCATGGTATGTTGTCATTTGGGACAATGTGAGTCTCCACTGGGATTGTTCTGGTCCACAATTGGTTCATCGTCCACCCACAATTTATTGTTCTATACCTCCCACCATATTCCCCATTCCTAAACCCAATTGAAGGTTTTTTTTTTTTTTTTTTGGCATGGCGATGGAAGGTGTATGAGTTTTGAAAGAATGAGCCATTTTCATTTGTTATTTTTGTACTCAAAACCCTTTATCTTACTGAATGTTTTTCCTGGTTTTCCCCTGTTGGGTATAATAAGTGTAACATACAAAACACAAGTGTTAAAATACTGCATTCTGGAAATAAATGACAATGTTTTTGTTACTGTATTGCGTTTGTGTGTTGTCTATGTACTGCATATCTGAGTAGGTATACATTACTGTAATAATCTTTTACAGTCGGCTACAGTGTAACACTGACAATAGAAAAGGCATAAACCTACTGATGGGATATTCATAGTAGTGTTTTGTGTTGAGCACATCAACGTGTTGTTGGTTGGTAGACAGATATGTTCATATGATGTGTGCGTTTGTGTGTGTGTGTGATTTTTGATGCAAAAAAGAACATTTTGGAAAGAGATCAAACGGTTTTGAATGCAGTGTTTGCTTTTGCTAGAGACTTGTAGAGTTTTGCATATTGTGTTGGTGGTCTTGTGTCTAGAATTTTGGGACAAAAAGGGCCAAAAATTCAGCAAACGTGAAAACAATTGGAAAAAAGCGTAATGACAACATGGTGTGGTTTGGTCTGAAGTTGATTATTTTCTAATAACAGCGCACGTGTTGTATTTCTCTGATACCATCGCAATTTGCCAACACTATTTGCCTGATACAAAAAAAAAAAAAACGACAAGTTTGTCAATATGAGGATCTCTGACTCTGAATACGAATTCACGTTTGGGGGAATCCTTGTTTTCTTTGTAGCTGTATAATTATGTGCTTCAATTCAAATCATTTCATGTAAATCTATTCTCAGGCTTAAAACATACATTTGCATATAGGCCATTCTTGGCGTTATACACTTTTTTTTTTTTTTTTTTTTTCATATTTGTACACATTTGAAAGACCTGTCATACATGTCACACAGAAACATAGCACAGCTAAATCTCCTTCAATAAGCAGCTCTACTGTCATGTCATCATTCCACTAGAGGTCCTCCTCTCCAATCACTTAGTAGATTCAAATGTCTTACTTTCTTTTTTTCACTTCTTCAGCTTTTCAATTCAGTGTTTTTAAAGTGTGTGTGTGTGTTCTTTGTGTGTTTTAGAGAGAGAGAGAGAGAGGGACAGGCATGTTTGGTGGGAGATTGTGTTAGACAGGAATCTGGTTTGAGGTTAGCGGAAAACAGCAACTAGTATAATAATAATAATAATAATAATAATAATAATAATAATAATAATAACCTTATGTGCTAGTCTGCAAAATGTCTTTACAGTTTTTTGTTGTTGATTTTACGATTCATTTATAGCTGTTCGAATTATTCCATATTAATCACTTTGATGTGTTCCATCTTAAATTATTTCCACAGATTTACATTTCATGTATCTCTCATCTGTTGTCCGAAGCCACAGTTCGTCCATCTTGTTCACCAGAGAGTTTACATTTGCAAGTATAATGCTCTCGCCTTGTTTTACCATACCTTGCTGATCTTAAGAGCGGCTGCTGGTCCCTTTTATACTCTCCAGGCTTCTTCAGGAGGGTGGAGATCTGCCGCCAGCCAAGTCGAGTTTCTCCACCCCGCCTTGCAGCCACGTGCTCTCATGCTGTCCAAAACAATCGTGGTGCTGAACCGCCACTGTCCGTTCAGCACCTTGACGGCAGTCGTGTGAGGAGCGCTGTGTGTCTTTTGTGCACTGGCTGCTGGGCCGCCGTCACAGAATTGGACATTCTACAGCAGTAACCTACAAACATATAAATGTCCTAACGCCGCTTCACATCTGGCAGCATCATATCATCTCACCACTGATTTTTGTCCTATAGCACGTGCTTGAATATCATTTATCAATATACAATATAAAGAAAAACGTACTTTGTCAACAGAAATGAATGATATCCTTTTGTTAAATTATACCTTATTTCGATTAAAAAAAGTATTTCCAACTAAATGTTGAAGGATAAAGTAATAAACATGCAGTGGCAGCACTTCCGTAGGGGCAGCTAAGGCAGCGCCCCACCATTTATACAGTGGATATAAAAAGTTTACACACCCCTGTTAAAATGGATAAATCATGCCAATGTGAAATTGCAGTGTATAGAAATGAGGTGAAAAACAATCGAAAACCTTTAAGGGGGAAATAATAAAAAAACGTACAATAAAGTGTTTGAACCTTTTGATTTTATTACACCACTCAGTCTTTTTGGCTAAGAGTCTATCAGCGTATCACACGTTTAATTATATACATGAAATGAAAAGTGTGACAGTTCCATTAAAGGCGTAATGAAACACAAGGGAGTCGAAGAGTCCTGCACCGTTATCAATCTTTTTTTTAGTTTAATGTGAACCTTCTAGAGAAGAAGCTAGAGAGCTTTTTTTTTTAAAAATCCTGAAGCTGTATCGCAGATGCTGATCGGTTAAATGTGATCGGTAACAGCGTTTACTGTAGTTCATCAGAGAAAATGTTTGTCGACTTATGTGGAGCTGAATAATCTCCATCATCCTCCGATTGTGTGTTTGCATGGTTGGAAACTGTGGTTGATTCCATATAGTGAACAGAGCACCTCCTATAGGGCATGCGTAAAACAGCGGAATCAACGCAATAGATGGGCTCACAAACATTATCTGTAGTAGTCTGTACTAGACTGGATGCTGGATGACTGGTTTTGATTTCCAACTGCCTATTATAGGGTTACTCTGAAAAAAAAAATCAATAGATAGTAGCTTATATCATAAGTGAAATGTGTTATTAATGGTATCGTGATCAGGAGCCATCGCTGTGAATGTGATTAGGTTTCGACCTCTTTGGGACGGTCAAATTTAGCAGACCGATCACAGTTCATGTGTAGAGATTCAAACACTTGAAGAAACCTTATCCTTGTTGATCTGCACACTATAAATAGGGGAATTCACATGATATAAAACACAGTGAATTACATGACGTTAATATTGGCCATGTCCAGTGATCGTAGACTAGGATATTACTTCCCACGCAAAGAAATCATTATATCACGAAATAAAATGAAAACCCGTTTAAACATGCACTTTCTACTCTGCACTTTGAACAGAATGATCAAGGTTTTTTGGGTTTTTTTTTTGGTAGGATGTTGCATTTGGTCTGGAGCTGGTTGTTTTCTGTGCTCAGGTTGTTGAATTCGATCCACAGCACTGTGATGGCAGTCAGCAGGAGAACACGCACTGCGGTCAGCCTGTAACGCCTGCCCCCTGCAGTGTCTAATCCTGTGGGAGAACGGACACTCATTGAATTTCTACAGTCAAAAACAATAATCAGTCTTTACCTATTGGAAGCCTTGTAATAAATAACAAAAGGTGTTAGCCAGCAGCACCTACTATGCCTCTGTGTAACCCCCCCTATAGGAAAATTCCATTTGACAAATTGTGATATTGAGAACACTACAGATTCTTACAGACAGACAGATATATTTGCGTGAGACAGTCATTTTAGTGTCTGTACAGTATTTTTGTTGCCTTATTATCCACACGTGACTTTTATTTTGATGCGCCAGCTGATCGAGGAAGTGACTTACGGATCGTAGGGTGCGATTATGACACGCAAAGAGGCGTTGCTGTAGGGTTTCTATATTTTTTGTCCATTCAAAAAAAGGGATTAGCTGTCAAACTACGGAGTCCGTTGTCGATATTTGTATTCCCACGTTCATCGTTTGTTATCCTGCTCCAGTGTTCATGGTCACGACTACTAATTTTTTTTACAATCTGGACTTTTTCTAGCAATCGTCATGCAAGCATCATCACCAATACGAACATGGCAATAAATAAATAAATAAATAAAATCGACGAAACTTTCCAAACCAGTGGGCCGATCATACCTTGAACATCTGAAAGAGCACTGTACTTGTTAACCTATGCACTACAGTTCCATGACGTAAAGTGCGCACACATCATATGAAGTCCATGATATGAGATCTGGCAGTTCGGTGTGAGCAGGTAACCGATAGTCACGTAATAAACAACGTTTCACAAGTTACGACTCCGACTGCTCGGGGTATTGTTGGATATGCTTGCAAGCATTTTATACGCTTTTATATATTTTGCTGTACACTTGCTCAACCACTTACCACTAAAAAGCACTTTTCTCGCAGATCCACCAGTGTTTCTGAGAGCACGCACTGTCATTCCAGCCCTTCTTCCCATGAAAACCCCAAATCTCCACACAGTCCTCGTTATGACCTGCGTTATTCGGTTCCCACTCACTCCAGTACCTGAAAGCCAGAGAATCAGAATCAGTGTTCGGTTACCTTCAGTTCCACACCTTCAACTCAACCCTCTTACTCTTTGTTCACTGCGGTTTACAACAATAATAAAAAAAAAAACTGCGGAATTCCCATAAGAATATGAAAGGAGATAATGACAGCATGGCTTAATCCATGTGCTGCAGTGTCGAATGCACGAGAAATGTTTACGGGTGTTATCCAGAATTCATTTCCGTCTCTTACCCAGCGCCGCTGGTCATTTCTGTACCATCCACCCATCTCCACACTCGCTCTGTATTGCTGTGACTGTTACTCAGACCAATCCAAGCCCGACCATTTTTGAGCATCTCTTTAATGATGAACTCCTGTGATTGAGAACAAAATGTGAAAAGACTACACTGGTTTAGACTCTCTCTCCACACACACACACACACACACACACCTGCTCCTCTCTGCTGTTTACGATCACCAGGTCTGCTCCTCTGTCTCTGCAGTCCTGTCTGCTCTCAGTCCAGCTCTTCACCTCAGTAGAGATGTAGTAAAAACTGGAGCTGAAGGATCTCCACCCTTGTTTAGCTTCTGATTCTGATCACATAGTAGGACAGATAATGTTCCGAGTATTGAGTTAAATGTTTTTTCTCTTGAAAGGAAGGCCAGAAACAGCGCCGAGATGTAAACACCGAAATGTACCAAATATATGTTTTCTGTTCCTGACTCGTCTTGGCTCTAGTTTTAAATTATTGATTGAAATTCAAATACTAGTAAAGTATTAGCTCACCTATAATAGCCAACCTGTATCTGGTCTGTAACTGGTCTCTCTCTACAGTCAGGACGTTGTATCTGGTCTGTAACTGGTCTCTCTCTACAGTCAGGACGTTGTATCTGGTCTGTAGCTGGTTGTTTTCTGCGTTCAGGTTGTTGAATTTGATCCACAGCACTGTGACGGCAGTCAGCAGCAGAACACACAGCAGCAGCACACACACTGCAGACGCTCTGCAACTCTTGCCCCCTGCAGAACAGACACAGGGGCATGTGTGTCTTCAATTAAATAAACAGAAAATCTCATAAAGCTATCACACAGAGTTTCTTATCTAAATGTGTAAGAAAGGGCTGCGTGTGTTTGGTTCGTTTGTTGGTGTGTGTGCACACACACTACTGCACAGCTTCACCTCTCTGCTCTGTTTAGTGACTGAGCTCCCGTTACTCGAGAAAAGTCACGCAGCTTCAGCAGCTTTGTAGAAATGTGCAACCTAACAACTATAAGATGACTATAATAATCGCGATCATCATGATACAGATGATAAAATGTTTGGTTTATAATCAGTTATTAATTATAAATGCATTACTAAACGCAATATAATCAAGTTATTTAAAAAAAAATTAAATTCGAGTTATTTAAAGTTGCCATCGTTTTTTAAAAAGTTGACTTTATTTATAGTTAACCTTTTTTTTTTTTAATTAAAAGTTTTTTTTATAATATCTTTTTATATCTTTTCATTAGTATTAGTACATATATTTTTTTAAAAAGTTGACTTCTTCATTCTTTACATCTAAAAAAAAAAAAACTTAAAAAAAGGAGACAAGACTATGTAAATGTGTATAAAGGAGCTGTGTGTGTGTGTGTGTGTGTGTGTGTGTGTGTGTGTGTGTATTAGCATGTCATTCTTATTATCCCATTCATGAGGAACGGCATTGCTCTACACTAACAGCTACACATAGACATGGGTGCAAATATTACAGAACTAGAGGCATTTGTGTGCATGTTTGTTCGTCTGTGTGTACCTGAGGTCGTAGCTTTCGTATGGGTTCTGGTCACCCGAGTCTCCAGAACGTCTTCATTCATATAGATATCTTCGTATGTGTCCTTTAAGTCAGCTGATCTGTCGTCCGCTGAAGTTCCTGAGTTCGCATAAACATTTCCAGTCATCTCTGTTTCTGTTTTCCCGGATCGGCCGTCAGTCTGTGTAATGCGCAGGTCTGTTCTGTCTCCGCTGCAGCTCTCACAGAGGAACTCTGTGTATGTGCCGTTGTTAAATATATATACGTCTGTGCTCTCTTCTCTGGAAAGGATGTTGAGAGCCACATGAACCACAGGCAGCGCTTTCAGAAGCCCATCTTTGTGCATGCTTTGTACATTTCATTTCTCTTTAAAAGTTCAGTTTCTGTATGTGTGGTAGTGCATGTTCTGGCTGTGTTGTCCTGCGTCTCAAGATCATGGGCTTCATCCATCACCTCATCACCTCCTCTCTTTCTGCCAGACTTCTCTAACTCAGCGGTGATCACATTAATGCTGCAGATTACTGGTTGCATTGTATGTTTCTGATGGCGACAACTCACCCCTGTGCTGCAGTGTGTATTGGCAGTGACCCGATTGGTGCGAATATACGTGAGCGTATGCGTGTGGCCTCCACACACAAAACTCTCTGTTCGCCAAGCGACCGATTAGCAACACTATTTCTGAATACACACACACACACACACACACACACACAAAACAAAACAGTACGCAGAACTTTTAACTAAGATAAATGAAATTAGCACTCTAGATGTGCTGCTTCAGATTAACACACTCGATCGCTTTCACTAACAAGCAGAAATCCAGTACCTTGTAAATTATGACCAGCAGACGGCTCCGAGGGGACAGTTAACGTTAATAAGGAGTAAAACATGACATGCTGTTATAAGGAAATCATCGACGGGACTTGATGATTTTCCTATAAGAATGCACCCTGAAAACCCATCAGTCTGTCCGCTGTGTGTGATGCCACGTCCATTTTATGATCATTTTATACTCAACAAAATCCCCAAAACATCTGGCAAATTGTTTGCACACCTCCTGCGCACCTATTGCACTCCATACTTTGTGAGGGAAAATACCACTGTGGTGGTGCTGATCCACGCTAGCACACACGACCCTTTTTAGGTGCTGAAAATTGCAGTACTAGTCACACTAATCACACAGATTTCATTTAAAGGATGTTGACATGCTGACCCCGTTCCTCCATTTTGATTGCATTTCACTCGCAGCTTTTTCCACACATCTCCTAGGCTTCTGGCGTACTTCCCTATTTCTTCCACCCAGGCTGCACACACAGGGTGTCCCAGGGCCCCTTTCCAGTGGCGAGTAAGTGATGCAGTGCCCTGTGCGGGTTCACTGAAACATGATGAAGTGTCCTAATCGAAGAGGTGTCCTACGCGCGGGTTCTCTGTGTACAAATTTGCAAAGTGTTCAACGTCTGTACGTAGTCTAACTCTACAGAGACTCCAGAGAGAGCAGGTGCAGAGGTGAGCTTCTGAAAGTTCCGCGTGGTTCGTGTGGCTCTCGCCTCAACTTCCTGTACTGAGAACAGAGCATATATTTAACGCCGAGAGCTGGAAACCGCAGTCAAGATGAGAGATCTGGACTTAAAACAGACTGTTCAGGGTTCCTGTATTTGTACAGATGAACACAGAAAAAGACAGCATTCAATTCCCATGACTGTGGGGAAAGACTTTCTGTGTCGTAACTGGAGGTTGTTGTTTTTTTTCTCTCATTAAACTCATTATTGGTGGTTTATATGGGGCACCAAATGCACAAAACTGAACACTGTTTTCCCTTTTGTTTTTTGGAACATTCGAGGCCATTCCGTTACATTTCGTAGACTAGAGTTAAATCTAAAGGTTAAATCTAAATATTAAATATGAATCGAAATGATATCATTTAGAAAGTCGAAATAAGTGTGAACGTTACATTTCACATATAAATCTAAATCTTACGTGTAAATGGAGAACTTCAATATTTTGCTCATCTGCTACTTGACCCCACCTTCTCAGGGTGTGCATCATGGTAGGGTTGCCAGAATTTTGCTGATATTCCTTTTTAACTTCCTGTTCGTGTTCATCCTAAATATCATCTGCCTACAAATGACTATAAGGTCAATTTTAGACACGAGAGGGCAGTAAATACACAGATTCAGTAACACTGAATTCTCAACTCCAGTAAAGTCCACAAAAATGATTGCTTTCTGTAGATATTCAGCTTCCTGGGATTTTTATATATATATATATATATATATATATATATATATATAAAACATAAAATTTGTGTACATTACTATACAAAAATAATACCAATAATAATTAACTAATTCAACATTTTAATTACTTTATTGTCACACAACAAGGTCAGCGTATATATATATATATATATATATATATATATATATATATATATATATATATATATATATATATGGAGGACAGGACAATAAGTGCAAAATATAAAGAAGGCACAAAATTATTTAAGGCTTTTGAAATAAAGCTATTCACAATGCAAAAGTATGTGCCACAATCGTTGGCGTGAAATTCCCTAATATCAGCTTAGATTTATTTAAAAGAGTTCATGCAAACAGTACACGGGCAAATGGAAATGTATTTTTTATGGCTATTGCCTGATTTATGATCAATATATTTTATTTCATTTCTCTTTCCTCTCTCATCTTCACCACGTGGACGACTAATGGATGGCTTCTCATAATTAGATCCTTGTGAAACAGGAATGGGCGACCTCTTAAGAGTCCCTAAACGCTCAGGTGAGCTTGTAAATATACATTTATATAAAATGTAACCATACATGTGGCTTTGTTAAACATATAAATGCTTTATTTAAATATTAATTGTATGTGTGTGTGTGTGATTGTAACGATGGTCTTGTAATGTTGTTACTGGAGACGAGTTATTCACACATCCAGTAGTAAGTTTCTGTGCATGGCCGGTCATACCATCCAACACTTCCGTTAAACCTGTTTACCACACAGTCATGCTGTTGTCCAAAAACATTTCCAGATGACCAGTACCTGAAACAACACAGAAAAAGTCTATTGCACTGGACACACTGAGCAAACGAATAAAATCCCAGTGAATGTATATTAATGTATAATCTCTTACGCAGTGGTCAGTGATGTTCCATCCACCCATTTAAACACTCCTTCATTATCAAGGTCAGTCAGACCCATATAAACGCCAGGTTTCTTGTTCTTGCTCAAATTATCCACAAACTCCTGTTGAGGTGTCAGAAACCTGGTTAGCACAGTGCTAGAAACTAAATGTACTCAGTGCGTTGGTTCCATAATCTGCACACACACACATCCTTTAAAGCTGCATCATAACTAATGCTTAACTATGCATACGTACCTGCTCCTCTTTGCTGTTTATGATCACCAGGTCTGCTCCTCTCTCTCTGCAGTCCTGTCTGCTCTCAGGCCAGGTCTTCTTCTCACTGGAGATGTAGTAAAGGCTGGAGTGAAATAATATCCATCCTAAGAGCAAGTAAATGAATTAATTAAGACTTTGTTTCAAAATGCATTCAAAGTATAAATTGGTGACGTCTGGAACCAAAATAAGTTAGTGCCTTAATCGTGTTGCCTATAAGAATTAAATAGAAAACAAGAATCAGGATATTATTGACTAGGTGGACTTTGAATTGACTTTGAATCTCCAGGAATCGTTGTCCCACACAACTCTTTTCTCTCCGACTTTTTTTTTTTGAACATTTGAGGCCATTCTGATACATTTAGATAGTGACTTATATCAAATAATGGTTTCAAGGTTAAATGCTAAATGCTAGATACAAATGTACTGTAAAATGTTAAATGTAAAGGTAAATATTCAATATAAATCTGTTTTACATGAAGGTATACTGTATATTGTTCATATGCCAGTTACCCCTGCTGGTGTAAAGCTGGGTTCAGTACACTTGTCTGGAACTGCAAAGCCGTCACTACAACTTATGTCGAATTACAGTTGTACGTAAGTAGAGAAGTAGGTATACAGTGAATTAGCCCTAGCTTTGTTGACTAGCTAGTGCAACAGACACTACCTACTTTTACATTTACGTACTTCTGTATTTTTGTATATCTGTAAATTCATAGCCGAGACGAAATCCGGGAT
This sequence comes from Pangasius djambal, assembly GCA_022985145.1. Taxonomy (NCBI): domain Eukaryota; kingdom Metazoa; phylum Chordata; class Actinopteri; order Siluriformes; family Pangasiidae; genus Pangasius; species Pangasius djambal. The sequence continues at coordinate 27,416 of JAKXMS010000038.1, forward strand.
TTACTGATTGTACTGATGACATTGTGGTCTCAAAACTAGCATCCTGAATAGTACTTTGCATCATATCTGAAAACAGAAGTGGTTCTGTACATCGGCTGCTGTGGATTGTTTGTAAACTAGCCAAAAAATGGCACCAGCGGACTTGTTTTACGCATTCCCAACCTAGCATAACATGGTGTAAAACTGGCAACCCTACTGGCATTGCGTTTTTCCCAATGACACACACTCTGAGAGGACGGGCCAATTATGTTCTTTCTATGTCCATAATGTTCTTTTGACTTCTCCACTGCATTCATCATCACTTCTTTGGGAGCACCTCAGCATTGCAGTGTATCTCTAGGTAATGATGGCAGATTATTTTGGTTGCTTTTCTGCCAGTGATCTGAGGTACAGATCTCTCAAAAAAAAAAACCACTTTCGTGGGGCAGAACGAGCACCAAAAAGACATTTTTTTCTTTTAATACCTTCTGGAGTTTGGTGTCAGCCCAGTTTAAAATCTTATGAGGGCGTGACATGGATGTAGAAACACAGGTTCTCGTGGGAAGAGGAGGATTCTGGTGTACAGTCCCTTGTCCAGGTGCTACAAGTTTAAGGAAGAGGAGTCGTAATGGCCACTGGTGTATAGCAAGAGCTTTGAGAAGACATTGAACTGGCAGGAGTTGCTGGGACATGTTTCTCCCAAATATTTTGGCTCAGCAAAGTATATTTAGCTCATGAATTTGAATGATTTGACCTACATATATCTTAAGTTCCAATGTTAAAAGCAGTCATCTTATGTTTCTGTCCAACCAAAGAGGCTTTTAAACAACAACAAAGCTGCAAACTCTTAATTGTACATAATGCATTTTGATATAATTGTAAAGCAGGCACTCACCCACACTGGTCAGCCTTTTCTGAAATGTATCTTTTTGTTTCTGTAACTGGTCCCTCTCTATAGTCACGTTGTCGTATCTGGTCTGTAGCTGGTTGTTTTCTATATTCAGGGTGTTGAATTTGATCAACAGCACTGTGATGGCAGTCAGCAGGAGAACATTCAGCAGCAGCGCACACACTGAAGTCAGTGTGTAAAATTTATTCCACTTGGTTCCTGTAACTAGAAAGAAATTTGGTAATGTAACGAATGAACATTTGTACATTAACTGCCAGCGAAGGAGTCAAACTGAGAAGAGTAATGAGAGTTACAGCAGGAAAATTATACCACCACCTTGGTGTAAGCAATAGATCGTTATGACAATGGACAAAAACGTATGTAAAATGAGTAATACATGTAATTAGTGATATGCTGAGCTTAAACGGTCTAACAATCGGAAATAACTTTAACGCTGCATGAGGGGACCGGAACTAACTGTTTGTATAAAATAACATTTAACATGGCTATGAGATGAAACTTGCAGTTGTAGATGCTTGGTGTGCTTTCAGTAGTAATGTCCTGGACAATACTTGGTCGAACACGTCTAGAATGGCCAAATCTAGAACTGATCTTTTTATCTTTTCTCATTTTATCCTCCATTATTTCAACATTGTGCATCATCAACGTGCCCCATTTACTGATCATAGGTTTAATGTTTTCAAATTAAATCAACATAAAAAACAAGTGGAGAAGGAGAACAGTGATTTTCTGTTGAATGAAACTGTAATTAAATTGGTGAAAGATTTTTTTTTTACACCACCTTTTCAAGAACAGACATTACCATAAACTGGGAATTTTTACATTTAAAGTGAGGGAGTTTGCTCTTGCTAGAAGTAAACAAATCAAATTACAAAAATTCTCCAAGAAATCACAAACTTATGGTATCAGCTTGTCGGACAAAAAATGTGATAAATTTGTAAAACAGTTACTACGTAGCAAATATGTAATTAAATGTAATTAACTTCTTTATTCTCATCCCCAAATACTTCATACTTTAAAATAAATGTAGCAAAGCCACTCCACAATTTAACATTTCAATTATGTAATTAAATCTCTCAATCTTACTAATAATGATCATTTTAAAAAGAAAAACAGATTATTATGTCCCTTTTCTCTGTGACCCCTGTTTCTGTTTGTTTACAATGTTTACTACCTTCATTAAGACATGCGAGCCTTAAAACTTGCGTACCTGTGTGTTGAACTTGTAGGTTCCTCATTGTGTTGCCGCTCTCCATATCAGTGTTGGCATTGTAACGTCTAATAGCTTCTGCATTCGCAAAGACGTTCACAGCCATCCCTGCTTGCTCTCTTCCGTTCAACTCCTCAATGTATTTCACGTCGTCATAAACATTGTCACACATCGCTCATCTATTATAGTCTCATTAAACCACGCTCTGTCTATCTGGATGTGACACAACTGTACTGCTGCGCCTTTATACTCACGTGTGGCGCATGCAAATTGATGTTTCATTGATGTATCTGTCTGTAAATAAAGGAAACAAACATCAGTGACTTCTTTTGAAAATGTCTTACTGACTTTGCATACGGCAAGTTTCACTGATGTGTATCTGCCTGTAAATAAAGGGATCAAACAGTAGTGTCTTTTGGTGAAGACGTCTAAGTTTTAGATGTTTTTATCAACCTATTTAAGTTCTACCCACACTCCAACACTTCTAGTTTTGATTTTGCACATGTTCTTCAGGTAGAGTTGGGCTACTGGGTGCGTACCACGCATTTATGATCCCATTGGGTCTGTCTTTGCAATTCCTGTATAGTTTACACATTTGTCAATTGAGACATGGATGATAATTAAAACTGGACAACCCCACCCACCTACATACCTAGCAACCACCCAGAATACCACACTAACCAGCTAGCATCACCCTAGCAACCACCTGGAATACCATAGCAACCACCTAGAAACATTCTATCAAGCACCGGGAATACCATCGCAACACCCCATCAACCAATAGGAATTCTATAGCAATGGGGAATGGGAGCAATGGGGAGCCATCAGAATACTGCGCTCCCACGTTACTACAATAGTGTAATATATTTAAAGCTGCATAAAAGATATATAAAACTGCAATAGCTACCTAGCTATCTGTACCCAGAAATAGAACGCACCAACTTGCACACGATGGTTTCTTAGGACCAAGCCCACCTACTTCACCGTCCATATAGACTTGCCCAGAAGTCCACTCCTGGGCAAGAGTTTGTGTCTTGTGTAAAAGGTCTTTACCCTTTGAATGGATAACTTTAACATGAAAAACGGTCACGATTGCACTTCCCTGCATACACCCCTACCGTTTGTTGTTTTGAGAACTGCTTGAATTCATTACTCAGATGAGTACTCCTGTCCGCGTCGTGCATTTGGGTCCAACTCAGTTACTCTGACAAAAAAAAAAACAGTAAAAACAGTTGGGGTGGCGGTTTTCTCCAAACATCAACCAACAAACTTTCAGTTCATCCACAACTAGAGCATCAACAATCTGCTAATTTCTTCGCCATTGCATCCCATAGATGCTCCACAGGGTTTAGGTCAGGGCTCAGGGAGGCCAATTCTAAGACTTAAATTTTCTTTTTGGCAAAGAAAAAAAAAGGTGGATTAACGGTTTCCACTGCATTACTCACCCTCTATACCCATACTCACTCATACTGTTTTGAAAAAAATATTTTTTACCAGCACACACAGTGGCCCCTTCCTAGATGTTCTGTCCCCTTAATACCCCATGCTCTACCTTACCTCCTTAACCAACTCGCATCCAATTCCAGTTGCAAGAAAAAGTGGCTGCTTTGCTGCCTCAGGGTCTTACAATCACTGAGGGAATGATGAATTCAAAATTTCATCAAGACCTTTTATAGCAGAAAGTGAGGATAGTGCTCCATCACCTTAATGAATGTTGGGTGATGCAACAAGATAAGTACCCAAAACACACACACAGGTAGATGAACAAGAACATGTTTTTTCCTATTACGTTTGCATATGGAAAGTTTCACTGATGTATATCTGCCTGCAAATAAAGGGGCCTAACAGCGGTGTCTTTTCATGAAAATGTCTTACTGGTTTTACATATGGAAAGTTTCACTGATGTATATCTGCCTGCAAATAAAGGGGCCTAACAGCGGTGTCTTCTTGAGAAAATGGCTAAATAAAGTTTTAATTAAAGTGTTATAAACTGATTTAAATACTACCCACACTCCAACGCTGCTCACACACAACATCAGACCCCACACAAAGTGTGAAATTTAGGCCAGTTGCACGTTATATTTTGGTGTTAAATAAGTGTGTAATGGGATTGGGGTATCGGTCGGTGTCAATGGTTTTTGTGTGTATTTACAAAATTTCCCTTATTCAGTGTGAATTTTAGACATTTTTTGCATTGTGAGGCTGATTATTGTTGAGTAATGATACTTGAAAAGAAAAGATGTGTTTGTTGGATGTCTGGTGTGATGATGCAGGTCTCATGAAAATTCGTACATATAGTACTAAAAGACCAGCCAGCATATTCATAACACTTACAAAGTCTACTTGTGATTCGTAGATATTTCATGATCCCATTCCATAATTTTAAGCGTAGGTCAGGCTACTGGATGTGTACCATGCATCATGTTTATGATCCTATTGGGGTTGCAATGAATTTCTGTGTTAGCATCCGGTTTCATAGCAAAAAGTTCATATTTACCTTACGTGTAGCATCTTCTAAATGACGAATATCAGCATCCTCTTTCAATCACACAATGTATATATCCAAATCTGTAATCTGTGGTTACCTAATACTCGGCCCCTGCTCAATTTGTGCCGCCCATGCCGTGTACCAAAATAATTTAACCATGCCCACATCTCCACTACTACCTTTGTCTTCTCAAAGCCCATAGATGTAAAATATATTATCCATATTTAAAATCTATGTCCCAGCCAATCTGAAATGTAAGTATGAACAGAAGCATGTTCAAAAAGCTCCAAAGCTTCTCCTTTTGATGACTGGGAGATCTCTCAAAGGGGCGGAACATCGTAAACAACTGGTAATCACTGAAACATTAATGAACATGACGGTCCTCTCAGGCAGTCGGAATCGCTTGGAGCTGCATTTGCGGTGTACTTTGTGAAAACTTTTAGTAATGTGTAAG
>JAKXMS010000038.1:32556-49555 GCA_022985145.1 Pangasius djambal
GCCACACAGACAGTAACTTGAGCTCAGGATCAAACCGGAGACCCTGAAGCTATGAGGTAGCTTCATTCCCCACTGCACCACAGGATCACTTGTTAGTGCTTAGAAGGAGTTACCTACCAAGTCGATCTCGTTAAATTCACATGTAGATTCAGCAAATAAACTATAAATTGTGTAAAAAAAAATAATAAAATACATAAAACATTTTATTTGGATGCAGGCTGTTGAGCAAAAGAAATGTATTTTCAAGAGGTTCAAGAAGTTAAAATGTAATTCATCGACATGTTAAGTTTAGCCAAGCTATCCTCTGTTAAAAGCTTCCATCTAAATAAAGAAATTCTTTTCACATATCCAGCCATAAGTGAGAGAGCATGGAACATCATTCCATGTATTTAGGAGATCTGTTGTTCCACCTGTTGGGTTGTAGCCAGTTATAGCACAGTCCTCATTTCCTCCAAAATCATTGGGTTCCCCACTGCACCAGTACCTGAAAGCACACAGAGAATCAGCACATCTGGAGCTTCAGACTGAGAGAACTGAGAGTCTGAGTTCAGGTCAGTGATTTCTTACCCAGTGCCTTTGGTCAGTTCTGTACCGTTCACCCATTTCCACACCCCCTCGGTGTCACTGTCACTCAGACCAATCCAAGCTGTTGCACTGGGCAGAGTTTTAGTGATGAACTCCTGTAGTTTGTAGTAAAATATAAGAATAATAACATCTCAGTAAACTCCTGCTGAGGTGTAATAACTGGTAGTGCACTTTAGCATTTTAATACATGTAATGTGATTGTATTTTAGGCCCATGTGTAAGCAGAATTAAAAATGCTAGAACTCTACTTCTGGAAAACGTGTAGTTATATATAGTAGATCATGTCCAAATTTGACCCTGTAGAGTGTTTTTGCAGATATACACACATATTTGCTTTGATACAACTACAAGATATCCAGCTCTTTAAAGCACAGTAAGAGTCTATAAACAGAATCACAGTCCAGACTCAGCTAAAGAGCTGAGGATATTCATCACTCCATCACTGTGGAGATCACTGAGAAGCAGTGAATTGAGAAACAAAAGAAGTGTCCAATGTAAAGGCATCTTCATTTCTTTATTTTTCCTCTAATATCCCTTTTTAAACAGCACATTCTCTCTCTCTCTCTCTCACCTGTTCCTCTTTGCGGTTTATGATCACCAGGTCTGCTCCTCTCTCTCTGCAGTCCTTTCTGCTCTCATCCCAGTTCTTTTTCTCAGTAGAGATGTAGTAAAGACTGGAGTTGAAGTAGATCCATCCATCTTTAATATCTCTCACTGACAGGAAGATATTTTCATAAACACATGCGCTTTCATTAAAGCAGTGCATTAAGAGGGTAAACATCCTCATCCATCAATCAGGCTGTTAAACAGTAACTCCAGTGTCCTTGTTGTTATACCTTTGTGGTCACACACCATCTACGACATGTTATCATAATCACTGGGGGAGCGAGTCATTTATAAAGTCACTATATGTTATATATTTGCTGGTAGAAGGTTATTTTCACAGCTAGAATACACAACTGACAGAATGAATGTGAAGGAGTCTTTCAATTCCCTGTGTTTCGTTATGACTCGATAAAGCCCGTCGTGTTTGTGCCCTCAACAAACACAACAGCAGCAAGTCAGCAAACTCTTCTGTATAACACAGCCTGTGTTGTCTCTGTCTCTCGCTTCTTCATTTTCACTCAGCATGTGCTCTAACTGGCGCATCTTTAGTAAGCGCTCATTTAAAACCAGACACATGGAAACTGTAAGATTCGAGTTTTTGATATTTTTTTTTCATAAGTTCCTCTAAAAACCTTCAATTAGTCAGTGACCAAGTCCAGGAAGTCTCATCTGGAGCCCATGTCTATCATGCTCTAATTTTTTTCATTCTGTAATGAACCACACCACACCCTGATTTCTGATTACTTAATTCTCAGTCTCTCCTCATAAGTAAGTGTATCAAAAAAGCCTTTTTCACATTCTGCTTGACAGCATTAGTACTGTTTGCAATGTTGTGCCAAAATCAGCTAAGCTAGCTAAATTTCACTGAAGAAGGCAGTGAGGTTGCAGTGACCCCATATATGATCATATGTGACCACTTATGTGATGCGATATTTTCCTTTTATTATGTCCTTAAGGTTTCCGTTTTTGATTTCTTGGCACAGTAGAAGGAACCAGTTTGAGACATTTTTATTGCGCACCTACAGTCCAGTCTTAACCCGGGGTTTACCCCTTCTTTTGTTAGATTGATGTGAATATTTACCAGTACGTTGTAGATCCTCCTTTTCCCCATAATCAATCATGTGTTAGAATTATGAAGTATATGAACTGATGTATCTGTGATTTTGATTCAGTCTGTCACTTTTCACTGAACTGTTACTCTTTGTTCTTCTTCTTGGTGCAATTTTCCCCACCACACATTAAGATATATATTTTTTTCCAATTCAGAAATCACCCATGATACGCTCATGATATTATTATCCAGTCTGGGTGGTGAGATCAGTTATAGATGGGTTACAGCTGAGACCAGGTTGTTGTTGGATTATCTCTCTATATATTAATTAAAGCATCTCAGAATCCTCCAGTGTTTGAATAACAGGAAGTGTATAAAAGCTGCACGGCTCAGCGTTTGGACACATTTGGACGGAAACTATTACGTAACTGAGCTGTTAAGGTACTCGACACTGATTCTTCTGAGGATATGTGACAGCTTTGCAGTGAAGTATTACTCACCTAGCCTCTGGAGTTCCTCTCTATCCTTCTGTAACTGGTCTCTCTCTTTAGTCAGGTTGTCGTATCGGGTCTGTAACTGGTCTCTCTCTATAGTCAGGTTGTTGTATCTGGTCTGTAACTGGTCTCTCTCTATAGCCAGGTTGTCGTATCTGGTCTGTAACTGGTCTCTCTCTATAGTCAGGTTGTTGTATCTGGTCTGTAACTGGTCACTCTCTATAGTCAGGTTGTTGTAACTGGTCTGTAACTGGTCTCTCTCTATAGTCAGGTTGTTGTAACTGGTCTGTAGCTGGTTGTTTTCTGTATTCAGGGTGTTGAATTTGATCCCCAGCACTGTGACGGCAGTCAGCAGGAGAACACACAGCAGCAGCGCACACACTGCAGTCACTCTGTAACATCTGCTCCATGCAGTGTCTCCTCCTAATGGGGACATGTCTCTTTTCATGTCATGTACAAATTCACAACAACTTAACAGATGTCAGTTGCAAAAAATGAAAATAACTATTCTGCAAAGGTACTCGACACTGATTCTTCTGAGGATATGTGACAGTTTTGCAGTGAAGTATTACTCACCTAGTTTAGATCGTGCTGCTGTCATTGGAAAAACTTTTAAAATATCCAGCAGCTTTGATGTGTATTGGACGTTGAGACATTTCCTCAACAGCTAGTAACCTAATGAGTATGTGTACACTATTTATATATAGCGTAGTACACTCACTCACAGACTCACAGACCATGGCTACTTTATTAGTAATACATCTGTACACCTGGTCTTTCATGCAATTATCCAAGCAGCCAATCCTGTGGCAGTAGCGCAGTGCATTCAGATACAGGTCAAGAGCTTCGGGTAATTTTCATATCAAACATCAGAATAGAGAAAAAAACTGTGATCTCAGTGACCTTGACTGTAGCATGGTTGTTGGTGAATCTGAGGCTACGGTGGACACAGACTCAGTGAATCTGGTTGAAGATTGGATAAACATGGCCTGGTCTTTGTGCTCTTTTGTGGAAAAAAGGCAGTGTTTTTTCAATGATTTCTAACCAGTTCTCTACCTCTCTAAGCTTCAGGCACATTTCTTCACCCAGAACTGCTGGATGTGTTTAGTTTTTTTTGCAACACTTTGTGTAAAGTCTAGAGACATTAAAATCCTAGGAGTTTCTGAAATACTCAAACCAGCGCGTCTGGCACCAACAACCATGCAACAGTCAACATCACTGAGATCACATTTTCCCAGCTGATGTAAATTCCACAGCATAATAATTTCTCTGACTCTTCAAACCTTGTGCTATCATATAATATTTATATATGAGGTAAAACATCACCATATCAGTGATTACACATTTTTGTAGACCTACTGTCAGAGCTGCAGTTAGAAAATAAACAAGTTCTGACCAATCAGCTTTGAGAATTCAACAGCACTGGGGTATACTTTTGCAAAACGTTGAATATTCTTTTTGAGCTGAAAACTTGAATTTTCACTCTTCCTTCTCTGTGTTACCTCTAACAGCATCTGCACTCTCCTAGACATCCATCATCATCTCCACTCACTCAGAAACTCACGGAAACGTCTTTAATCTCTAAGCGCCTGAATTACTGCATCTCTGCATGTAGATACACGTTTGGCCTTGCAAACCTAAACACTTACCTGTGTGTGGATCTGCGTCTAGGCCTCTCTTTGTGTCGCTGCCTTTCTTCTCTGCATCGGGGTCATGACCTCTAACAGCGCCTGGATTCTCATAGATATCTATTTGCTCAGAAGAACGCAGGTGCATCTCTAATCTATAAAACACTCACTAAAACACTAAACTACTGCGTCTCTGTGTGAGCACGAGTGAATGGCTGCACTTCCTTACTAGTGTACACCGAATTATATATGCTGCTGTCAATTAAGGAAGTTACAAAAGAGGAGGGGGCATCAGTGGCTTCTTGTGGTCAAAGCATGAAGACATTTGAGCTGCACTTCTCAACCATACTTTAGATTTTCTTGTTCAGCAGTTATATAAATATCAAAATCACATTGTGTTATATAATGATGTATAACGTCATTACACAATGCTATTAGACTTTTTACCTGCTGCTTTTAAGATTCATGTATATATTTATAGCAGTTAAAATTCTGTTATAGGGATTAGTTGACATGTTCCAACAGTAGATCTGGAATTATTAGTGGAGACCGAAGCTTTTATGCAGCTTCACTGTGAGGTTCCACTGATCTAAGATCAGCATTAACCACAAAAAAAAAAAAAAAAGTTTTCATTTGTTCAGAAGTTATCAGTACGCAAGTGTGAACTGAAATGTTTGATGTTTGAGACAAGGGGCTTTATCCATCCATTACTGCATAACTACATTATCAATGCATGATAATACAAATAATATACACTCACTGGCCACATTATTGACTCATCACAAGGCTGCTATATATTGTGCAACCAGCTGTGAGTTACATGAAAAGTACATACATGCATGTTATTGTACGCTTCTGTTAGGCCACCAACTAGGAAACCCTCACACACTAATTCCAGGCAAACGCAAATCCCACTAAATAATCATGGCTGGGGGGGTTAAAGGGGACACAGCAGGTTTTTGTGATTTAGGGTCATGCTGGTCATGACTGTTTTACTTTACTTGGCACTTCACTACACTACACTTGGACTAGTGGCAGCTGGTGGTTTTTAAAATAAGTCAAGCAGAGGTGTTTGTTATTGAAGTATACAGTATATCTGTATATATGTTTGTATTAATCTTTCCTCTATTTAAAACACAGTGTAATTAAATATGCCATAGAAGACCATAGAAGCCATGTTTCACAGCGTTTCTATCAGAGCTGTGTTGGTAGCTTCAAAGGAGATTTTCCTTTGGAAGATTTTTCCATTTTTAAGAACAGTTTGTGGTAATTGATTACTTTTGTGTTAAATGATTTTTTGATACTACAGTGAGATACATTTGTTATAGAAACATGTAATTTCCGCATTTTACTGAAATTTTAGGGGAACTCAGGCTTCCCATGCAGTCCCATGTAGTTAAAGCAATCTGACAATACGGACATGACCTATGCATTTTCACATTGACTTTGTTTATAGTTAATCTATTTAACATCTCAACAGAAATGTATTTTACTACTATTGTAGTGTGTATCTGAGGTGTCTGCACACACAGGAGGTCTACAGACGTGGCTGTCTGGGGCAGCAGATCCTCGGGATCTTATTCTGAATTATTATTCCTTGCACTAACTCAAATGAATCTACCTCAGATGGCACCTATTCATCCTAAAGATCTGTTCTGAAGGGTGTCAGTACAGCATAGGAGCATCTCATTTTTGAGTCACTACACCAGGGTTCCGCGCATGTCCTGTATGCATGCGAACCATAGAACCTGGAGCAAGTTCTGGTAGTGGTGTGGTCTTTTCATTGTAGTACTGCTGCTGCTGATGAGATGTCAAGTGCCGGAGTCTGTCGCATATATGTTTGGGGTTAACGGATGCAGCACAGCATGGAACATAGCAGCATACTCCACGCAGGACTCATCCCATCAACATCTGTGAAGGCTCCAGACCAGTCACTAGGGCATTTTTCAAAGACAGTAGAACTGTGTGTGGGTCTGTGATTGTCTGCGGTGCTTTCTTTGTTCATTCGGCAAGTCCACTGGACTGTGTATATCCCATGGTGGAATGTGTGAGTAAATTCCCATGCTGCTGCAAATTTTAACATGATTGCTTACTAGTTTTTTTTGGAATTCCTCGTTTGGCAAACATAGACTTGTGTGGCAGACACAGGAACTCTGGATGATTTGTCAGGTAATCTACAAGCAAGAGGTAAGATTGTCCATTCAGCTCAGATTGGTCCTCTACTAATATACATGGTAACTATAGAACTTCATGGGTTATGAGACACACTCTTTGGTTTTGTGGTTGGAGCTACTGATATACCACACACTTTTCCACAATCTGCTCATGTGCTCATTTCTTGCTTTGGACTTTGAATTTCTTGCTTTGGAGAACCTGGTGAGCTATGTGTAGTTTTTTTTTCCCCAAAATGATGGATCTGAAGCTTTGGGGTATGACAATCCTGACAATGCCTTTTCTTAAACTGATTTTATGGTACATAAATACTTGTGTAGACTACTGTCAAGGAAACATCGTATCTCTGGCCATCTTTCTGTTGTCTCTCAATTACAGCTTGTAACACCTTGTCTACTGCAGTTGCCTTCCTGAGCTGACTGAGAGTGCATCTGAGTTTAAAGTATCTGTCGCCTCCACTGCATACAATATCTTCTCTTCAAAGAAGAGAAGAGGCAAGTGGTATCCTCCATGTTGTCACTCACTGGTTCTAGGGACAGTGTATTGGCAATGTGCTCTGTATCTCTAGACCATCTTTCAAGACCTCCTTCCCTTCATTAACTATCATCAATGGCTCCATAACATTTGGTCATGTGCCAACCTCATTCAAGAGAGCAAGGGTTATTCCCATCCTGAAGAAACCCACTCTGGATCCCTCTGACATCAGCAACTACCGACCGGTATCACTCTTCTCTTTTCTTTCTAAAACCCTTGAACGAACTGTCTACAATCAGCTGTCTCTCTATCTCTCGCAGAACAACCTCCAAAATCCCAACCAGTCTGGCTTCAAACCAGCACACTCCACAGAGACTGCCCTATTGGCCGTCACTGAGAAGCTACAAGCTGTTAGATCAGCCAAACTGTCTTCAGTCCTCATCTTCCTTAACCTTTCAACAGCGTTTGACACAGTGAACCACAAGGCTCTCTTGTTCACCCTCATGAGCCTAGGAATTCGTGGTGCAGCATGGCAATGGTTTGCTTCCTACCTGGAAGGTCATTCATATCAGGTGACATGGAGGGGATCCACATCTGCTTCCCGCAGACTCTCCACTGGTGTCCCTCAAGGCTCAGTACTTGGTCCTCTCATGTTCTCTCTCTATACTCGATCTCTTATAATAATTTCATTATTTTCGAAGGCATCATTGTTTTACAACATTTCTTTGCATGTGCCTAAGACTTCTGCACAGTACTGTATGTAAATATGCTGTATATATATATATATATATATATATTATACACACTGATAAGCCGTTAACATTAAAACCACCTGCATAATATTGTGTAGGTCCCCCTTGCCAAAACAGCTCTCACCTGTTGAGGCATGGACTCCACAAGACCTCCGAAGGTGCACTGTGGTATCAGGCACCAACAGAAACTTGGATCAAACCAAATGAGTATTTCACAGGAGGTGTCGCATATATGTATAACAATGTTCTTTATACTAGCATAACATATACAGCCAAAAAAATAAGTGTACTCCGTAGTTTCCTATAAATGCTATTTACTGACTCCCAGGGACATATTCTGAATTTCTTATAAATTTGTGGATTTTATCTCAAACCTTGTTGTTTCCATAGACAAAGCAGTAATTGTTGGAGACTTCAATATTCATTTTGATAATCCACAAGACCATCTGAGAACAGTGTGTCCAGTCTAGATTCAGTAGGGATTGATCAGAACATAATAGGACCCACTCATAATGGTGGTCACACTCTTGATTTAATACTAACAGTCGGATTAAATATAGAAAATATAGTCACATTATCCCAGTCTGAAGCTACACTATGTTGCCAAAAGTTTTGGGACGTCTGCCTTTACATGCACATAAACTTTAATGACATCCCATTCTTAATCCGTAGGGTTTAATATGGAGTTGGCCCACCCTTTGCAGCTATAACAGCTTCAACTCTTCTGGGAAGGCTTTCCACAAGGTTTAGAAGTGTGTTTATGGGAATTTTTGACCATTCTTCTAGAAGCGCATTTGTGAGGTCAGGCACTGATTTTGGACGAGAAGGCCTGGCTTGCAGTCTCCGCTCTAATTCATCCCGAAGGTGTTCTATTGGGTTGAGGTCAGGACTCTGTGCAGGCCAGTCAAGTTCCTCCACACCAAACTCGCTCATCCATGTCTTTATGGACCTTATTTTGTGCACTGGTGCGCACTGTTGGAACAGGAAGGGGCCATCCCCAAACGGTTCCCACAAAGTTGGGAGCATGAAATTGTCCAAAATGTCTTGGTATGCTGAAGCATTAAGAGTTCCTTTCACTGGAACTAAGGAGCCAAGCCCAACCCCTGAAAAACAACCCCACACCATAATCCCCCCTCCACCAAACTTTACACTTGGCACAATGCAGTCAGGCAAGTACCGTTCTCCTGGCAACCGCCAAAGTCAGACTCATCCATCGGATTGCCAGACAGAGAAGCGTGATTCGTCACTCCAGAGAACATGTCTCCACCGCTCTAGAGTCCAGTGGCGGCGTGCTTCGCACTACTGCATCCGATGCTTTGCATTGCACTTGGTGATGTAAGGCTTGGATGCAGCTGCTCGGCCATGGAAACCCATTCCATGAAGCTCTCTATGCACTGTTCTTGAGTTCTTTAGGCCCTCTGCAAGAAACCAAGTATACAGTAAATGCAGTTCAGTGAGCTCCATTACTGAAACACATTCTCTGGCTTACAAAGGGCTTCACTGGGAATTTTTAAGAATTTTTTTTTTTAGTCTAGGACTGGATTTGCACGGGACAAGTGAAGTCAAGGGATACTACATAATAGTGTAAAGTACAGAATTGCATTTGCTGAAAAATCAAGCACAATACATAAAAATATAATCACTTATTAGACATTGTTTTAATGTTTACTTTTTCTCATCTACCTTCATTATGATATGCAAACTTCAAAACCTGTGTACCTGTGTGTTGAACTTGTAGGTTCTTTGCTGTGTTGCTGTTCTCTCTTTCTGTGTCAGTATTGTAACTTCTAAAAGCGTCTGCTTTCACATATGTATCCAAAGCTATAGCCACTTGCTTTCATCTCTTCACCTCCTCAGTGTAGATCCCATCTTCATAAACACTCTCAGACATCGGTAATTTATTATAGACTCAATAAACCACTGAATTACTGTTTCTCTGTCTACCTGGATGTGAGAACACAACTATACTGCTGTGCCTTTATACTCATGGTGCATGCAAAGTTTCATTCATGTGTATCTGCCTGTAAATAAAGGGACCAAACAGCAGTAACTTCTTGTGAAAATATCTTACTGACTTTGCATATGAAAATTTAATTGATGTGTATCTGTCTGTAAATAAAAGGACCAAACAGCAGTGACTTCTTGTGTACAGCCTAAATAAGTATTAACCACACTCAAAGACAGCTCACACAGGACATCAGACCCAAGTCAAGTCAAGTCAAGTGGAGTTTATTGTCATTGCAACCATATACAGCCAGTTAGTACATAGTGAAACGAAACAGCGTTTCTCCAGGACCAAGATGCTACATAAGACAAACACAAAACAACACAGAACTACAAGGGACAACATAAATTTATACATAAAGTGCACAAGTGCAAACATGTGCAGACAGCACAAGACAGTACAATGGCTACTGGGATAGACAATGGGCACAAAAAATCCCAGTGTCGCGCCAACCAGTACACAGTTCTATTAGAAAGTGAATCCAGTGATAATAGTGCAAAGAGTACAATATAAGTTGCTGAAATAGGTGTAAACATAAGAGGTAGCAGCCTATGTACAGTATAATAAATATTTGTAGCAGCATAATGTAATGCAGGGATGTGCAAAAAATTGCAAAGAGGATGGAGGATGTGTGAATGTGTGTGTGTTCTTTCAGTCCAGTGTCTGAGTATTGAGGAGTCTGATGGCTTGGAGGAGGAAACTGTTGCACAGTCTGGTCATGAGGCCCGAATGCTTCGGTATCGCTTGCCAGATGGCAGGAGGGTGAAGAGTGTGTGAGAGGTGTGTGTGGGGTCATCCACAATGCTGGCGGCTTTGCGGATGCAGTGTGAGGTGTAAGTGTCTGCGATGGAGGGAAGAGAGACCCCAATGATCTTCTCAGCTGTCCTGACTATCCGCTGAAGGGTCTTGTGATCCCAGACGGTGCAATTCCCAAACCTGGCAGTGATGCAGATGCACAGGATGCTCTCGATAGTCCCTCTGTAGAACATGGTGAGGATGGGGGTGGGAGATGTGCTTTCCTCAGTCTTCTCAGAAAGTACAGGTGCTGCTGGGCTTTCTTTGTTATGGAGCTGGTGTTGAGCAACCAGGTGAGGTTCTCTGCCAGGTGAACACCAAGAAATTTGGTGCTCTTGATGATCTCCACGGAGGAGCCGCCAATGTTCAGCGGAGACTGGTCATTCTTTGTTTTTCTGAAGTAAACAACCATCTCTTTACTTTCGTCCACATTTAGAGACAGGTTGTTGGCTCCGCACCAGTCCACTAGCTGCTACACAGAACATGGTGAGGATGGGGGTAGGAGATGTACATTCCTCAGTCTTCTCAGAAAGTACAGGCGCTGCTGGGCTTTCCTTGTTATGGAGCTGGTGTTGAGCAACCAGGTGAGGTTCTCCGCCAGGTGAACAACAAGAAATTTGGTGCTCTTGACAATCTCCATGGAGGAGCCGCCAATGTTCAGCAGAGAGTGGTCATTCTGTGCTCTTCTGAAATCAACAACCATCTCTTAATTTAGAGACAGGTTGTTGGCTCTGCACCAGTCCATTAGCCGCTGCATCTCCTCCCTGTATGCTGACTTGTTCTTGCTGATGAGACCCACCATGGTTGTGTCATCGGCGAACTTGATGATGTGATCTGAGCTGTGCATTGCTACAAAGTCGTGAGTCAGCAGAGTGAACAGCAGTGGACTGAGCATACAGCTCTGTGGGGCCCCAGTGCTCAGTGTGGTGGTGTTGGAGATGCTGTTCCCGATCCAGACTGACTGAGGTCTCCCAATCAGGAAGTCCAGGATCCAGTTGCAGAGGGAGGTGTTCAGGCCCAGCAGGTTCAGCTTACCAATCAGGTGCTGAGGAATGATTGTGTTGAATGCTGAACTGAAATCTATGAACAGCATTCGAACATATGTATCTTTATTGTCCAGGTGGGTGAGGGTCAGATGGAGAGTTGTGGTGATGGTGTCATCTGTTGTGCGGTTGGGACGGTAAGCGAATTGCAAGGGGTCCAGTGAGGGGGACAGCAGGGTCTTGATGGGCCTCATGACAAGCCTCTCGAAGCACTTCATGATGATGGGTGTAAGTGCAACGGGACACTGAAGACCTCTTTGGCACAGGGATGATGGCGGTGGCCTTGAAGCACATCGGAACGATAGCGCTGCTCAAGGAGGTGTTGAAGATGTCCATGAAAACATCCAACAGCTGGTCTGCACATCCTCTGAGCAGTCTGCCAGGAATGTTGTTTGGTCCAGCAGCCTTCCGCGGGTTGACTCTGTGTAGAGTCTTCCTCACATCGGTCGTGCTTAGGCACAACACCTGGTCATTGGGAGGAGGGGTGGTTTTCTTCGCTGTCACATCATTCTGCACCTCAAACCAAGCGTAGAAGTTGTTCAGCGCATCTGGGAGGGAGGCATCACTGTCACAGGCGGGTGGTGATGTCCTGTAGTTGGTGATGGCCTGGATGCCCTGCTACATGCGCCACGTGTCTCTGCTGGCCATGAAATGGTTGTGGATACTCTGTGCGTGCATGCGCTTTGCCTCTCTGATGGCCCGGGACAGTTTGTTTGCTCTGAAGGCAGAGTCTCGGGTCCTCAGTAGCGCACGCACCTCTACAGTCATCCACGGCTTCTGGTTGGAGAGAGTGGTGATGATCTTGGAGACAGTGATGTCATCAATGCACTTACTGATATAGCTGGTCACTGATGTTGCGTATTCCTCCAAGGTGGTGAAGTTGCCGTCAGTTGCCGCTTCCCTGAACACGTGCCAGTCAGTGTGTTCAAAACAGTCCTGAAGAGCAGAGATGGCTCCTGCTGGCCAGGTTTTTACCTGCTTCAGAACCAGTTTGGAGCGTCTGACTAGCAGTCTGTATGCTGCGATTAGCATAACAGAGATGTGTAAACAAGATCCAGTGCGTGCTTCCCTCTCGGGTGAAGTCCACATACTGATGGGATTTAGGGAGCACTGACTTGAGATTTGCATGGTTGAAATCTCCGGCAACAATAAACAGTCCATCAGGGTGTGTGTTCTGCAAATCGCTAACAGCCCCATACAGTTCACAGACCGCGTCTTTAGCATTAGCGCTGGGGGGAATGTATACACCGATTATGAGGACGGTGGTGAATTCCCGTGGTAAATAAAATAAAACCCCATAGAGACTGTAAAGTTTGGACCAGTTGCACGTTATATTTTGATGTTAAATATTTACTACTTTCAGGCATGATGATGTAGGATGATGTATTTGAGCTCGGGTATGGCGTGTGTCTGACACAGCTCTGACTGTATTACTATTGTTATTTAATATGAGAGAAGTTAGTTTAGATCGTGCTGCTGTCATTGGAAAAACTTTTAAAATATCCAGCAGCTTTGATGTGTATTGGACGTTGAGACATTTCCTCAACAGCTAGTAACTTAATGAGTATGTGTACACTATTTATATATAGCATAGTACACTCACTCACAGACTCACAGACCATGGCTACTTTATTAGTAATACATCTGTACACCTGGTCTTTCATGCAATTATCCAAGCAGCCAATCCTGTGGCAGTAGTGCAATGCATTCAGATACAGGTCAAGAGCTTCAGGTAATGTTCACATCAAACAGAATAGGGAAAAAAACTCAGTGACCTTGACTGTGGGACTTGAGGAGGGGTACCGGAGGCGAATAGCTACGTGTTTGTCAGTACTGTTTGGTTGTGTTTTTTTGTGTGTGTATGTGGTTTTGTATTTTGAATTTTTTTCTGGTATTCGCTGTTTTTTTTTTGTGAGCAGTTTGACTTGCTCTTTTGCTTCAACAGCCCAAGATAAATGTTCCTTTATTGAGGATATTATTTAAGTGTATGTTTGGTTGTGTCTTATATTTTGTTCTCTTTTTCCCTTCAGAATTGGGGGCTAGTATTAGCCAGAGTCCTCCGTGTGTGGTGGTGGTGCGGCTGTCGGCTTGCAGTGTTCACAACGGGTGATTTGGCGCTGTGGCGGCACGTGTGGTTGCTGTGGTTATTGGATAGGCAAGACGATTCCCCCAGTTCTGAAGTGTGCATGTGTATAATGTTATATGAGTGAGTTGTTTTAATGTTTGTATATTAAAGAGATCAATGCTGCAGTTTATTGTATGCCGTTCTGAATAAATTGTGTGAAACCTTTCATCATTGTTTGATACCTGTCTCAGCCACAACAAATCTGTATATTGGGTACTTGATGTACTTGTGGGTCCCTAGTCAAATTTCTGGGGTGGCGTAGTCTAAAATTTAGTGCCAAAATTGGCAACAGTTCTAATCCTTGAGATAGGAGAGCCACACTCATAACATCATTACACAAAGGTAGATGAGGATACATGCAAGTGCAGTAAAAGCATTTTATTAGAGATACGTCAGGCGATATACAAACAGCTATGGGAAGGAATATATAAAAACATGCAAAGTAGGGAACAGAGCAAGGTCAGAAAACAGGAAGAGAAAAACATAGAAACAAGCTCGGTATGAACAGCAGCAAAACACTGAACAATACTTCGCCCCAAACAAGGAAACACGAGGGTTATTAATACACAAATTAATCAAGGGCAAACTGAACACAGGTGAGAATGATCATGACACATAGGGGAGACAACCAATGACAAGACACGGGAGGAAACAGAACATAAACCAAAACAAAACACAAGTGGCAAAGTAAACAAAACATATGACAATCCGGAAGCATGCGCTGTCACGCTTCTTGCACTCAGTGCGAGGGGGAAATACCTGACAATAACAGGAATGCATTAATTTCTGCAGACATTCAACAGTATTAAAGGTAACTTTATACAGATGATTTTGTCAATACAAAATCATTATTGACAAACGTTGACAAATTGTTGCAGTAGACGAGGAATAAAACATTCAGAATTCACTGTTACTGGAAAATAATCAGTAACTCCGCTTTGTATCGGGCTGCACCACCAACCGAGTCTCACAGATAAACTTCCACCTCAGCACCTACTACACGATGAACATCAACATTCTGTCACAAGCATACCTTGCATATCAACATATTAGTCATTCGCTCGAATGCTCTGTAAGCCACTTTCTCTACCAACGTAATTTAACCAGTTTCGCCCACTCCTGTCACTATGCTATCTGAATAAGATACTATATCAATATGTAATAAATAAATATTTCCCCTCTTTTTTAAACCTCACTAATGCTCTTGTGAGTGAATGGAGCACAAATCCCCACATCCACATTCTAAATCTAGTGGAAATCCTTCCCAGAAGAGTGGAGGCTGTTATAGCAGCAAAGCATGGACCAACTCCATATTAACGCTCATAGTTTTGGAATGAGATGTTCACCAAGCACATATGGGTGTGATGGTCAGGTGTCCACATAATTTTTGCCAAAGACTATATTTCTGCATGAACAGTCCTAACTGTAAATACCACATCTCAGCCAATTTAGTGTAATTTTACAACACGGCTTCCATTCTCATTATTCAACAGCACTTGATCTTTTTTCCCCCATTGTGCACTATACTGAGTTGGGAGTATTAATAGAATAAAACTGATACTTTTGTTAATTCAGTGCACAAAATGTGAGACTTTTTTCCTTATGCTAATTTTGTATCTGCATGTGCATGTTGGTATAGTATATGTGGTAATGAGGCCCTTAGTTTCACAATGTGCTCGGGTAATGTTCACATCAAACATCAGAATAGGGGGAAAAAAAACCCTGTGATCTCAGTGACCTTGACTGTAGCATGGTTGTTGGTGAATCTGAGGCTACAGTGGGCACAGACTCAGTGAAACTGGTTGAAGATTGGATAAACATGACCTGGTCTTTGTGCTCTTTTGTGGAAAAAAGGCAATATTTTTCAATTGATTTCTAACCAGTCGGGCCATTCTCCTCTGCCTCTCTAAGCTTCAGGCACATTTCTTCACCCAGAACTGCTGGATGCACTGATATGTCTTTAATCTCTAAGCGCCTGAATTACTGAATCTCTGCATGTAGATACACATTTGGCCTTGCAAACCTAAACACTTACCTCTGTGTGGATCTGTGCCTAGGTCTCTGTTTGTGTCGCTGCCTTTCTTCTCTGCATCAGGGTCATGACCTCTAACAGAGTCTGCACTCTCATAGATATTTACCACAACTTCTATTCGCTCAGGAGAACACTGATGCATCTCTAATCTATAAAAGTCTCACTAAAACACTAAAGTACTGCATCTCCGCGTGGGCACGAGTGAATGGCTGCACTTCCTTACTAGTGTACACTGGAATATATGTACTGCTGTCAGTAAAGGAAGTTACAACAGAGGACGGAGCATCAGTGGCTCTTTGTGAAGACATTTGTCCTGCAATTCTCATGCATACTGGAGATATTCATGTTTAAGTCTAGTAGTTATATAAATATCAAAATCACATTATTCTGTTACAATGATGTAGATATTGTACTTGCATCATATTTCTTATAACATATAACATCATTACACAAAGGTAGAAGAGGATACATGCAAGTGCAGTAAAAGCATTTTATTAGAGATACGTCATGCGATATACAAAGAGTTATGAGAAGGAATATATAAAAACATGCAAAGTAGGGAACAGAGCAAGGTCAGAAAACAGGAAGAGAAAAACATAGAAACAAGCTCGGTATGAACATCAGCAAAACACTGAACAATACTTCGCCCCAAACAAGGAAACACGAGGGTTATTAATACACAAATTAATCAAGGGCAAACTGAACACAGGTGAGAATGATCATGACACACAGGGGAGACCACCAATGACAAGACACGGGAGGAAACGGAACATAAACCAAAACAAAACACAAGTGGCAAAGTAGACAAAACATATGACAATCCGGAAGCACGCGCTGTCACGCTATGGGCTGCTTAAGTGCGTTGAGCGCTTCTTGCACTCAGTGCGAGGGGGAAATACCTGACAATAACAGGAATGCGTTAATTTCTGCAGACATTCAACAGTATTAAATGTAACTATATACAGACGATTTTGTCAATACAAAATCACAAGCATACCTTGCATGTCAACATGCATGAACAGTCCTAACTGTAAATATCACATCTCAGCCAATTTAGTGTAATTTTACAACACGGCTTCCATTCTCATTATTCAACAGCACTTGATCTTTTTTCCCCCATTGTGCACTATACTGAGTTGGGAGTATTAATAGAATAAAACTGATGCCTCTGTTAACTCAGTGCGCAAAATGTGAGACTTTTTCCTTATGCTAACTTTTGTATCTGCATGTGCATGTT
>JAKXMS010000039.1:0-12246 GCA_022985145.1 Pangasius djambal
GTGTGTGTGTGTGTGTGTGTGTGTGTGTGTGTGTGTGTGTGTGTGTGTGTTGGTGATGATTTACAGAAAGGGGGCACTTGGTAGCCTTCATCCTCCTAAACTGGTAGCCCTACCGTCTGATACAAGACACCTCTAGCAACATGAGTTATAATATTTATAGGAGACAGCACTAGATGTAGTTACAGATATATGAAGTTTATGTAGATGTTTTTATGAACAGAAATAAAATGTAGAGCTTTATGCTTTACACTCAGGAAAAAATTAGGAAAAAATCATACAGAAACCTTTTAAATGAATTATAATTAAAATTTCTGGCACAGAGCTAACATTACATAAAACCTTTAAAACTCTCCTCCACAGGAGTCGTCCCCCTCATCCTGTCTGTCTCTCGTAAGTACTATCTGATCCAGCAGGGGAAAACATGGAGTGAGGCTCAGGCTTACTGCCAAGCCGAACACACTGACCTGGCTATCATCGCAAGTAATGATGACATGGTTCAACTTCAGAATGAAATACAGAGTGAACAATTCAGTTCCATTGCTTGGATTGGACTGTACAATGACATCAACAGCTGGCGCTGGTCTCTTGGAAATGAGCCACTGGGAAGTATGAGACCATGGTATCCAGGAGAGCCTGACAACTACTATGCACGTGATGAGTGTGCTGTGATAAATCTGAGTGGTTGGTTTGATGAGCTGTGTACTTTCCTATTGCCTATTGTGTGCTTTGATGGTAAGGAACAGCATTTGTTTTGTTAGTTTAGAATGTTGTCCTAATAAAAACACTGTCAACAGTGTTCTCAATGAATTTAACACTGTTCTAAATATGATCAATACCACATCTTAATTGGGTCAACAGAAACAAACAACCGATCCTTACGAACTTTGACATTTGATGCACTTAGACCTCCTTCTGGTAATAGTGTATTCCCGTAAGACCAACATCACCCATCTTGCAGTGTGGGCATTACTGCAACTGGTCGCAGCCTATTTATGCACATGGGCGAAACACTCAGAGTCTTCTGTTTAGACGAGGCTAGTATACAGTATTTTATTTTCTGAGTAGGGATTGATTGGTGAACCGAGGAGCTGGCTCTCTCGTACTCCCTCTCACTATTGTTTTGCCCTCTGTGGTTTATATATTGCCGCGTTTTTGTTTTCGTTCCTGTAATATCAGCTGCTCTTACTTGGTAGGGTGCTTGCGTCTACTAGGGAGGATCTGGGTTTATTCCCTGCAGATGAGCACTCCATTCCTCACTTTATTCTGTCTGCACTCTCTAGGCCTTTCTGGCATTCCTGCCTGGTGGCTCAGTGTGTTAGAGCATTTGTATTTGCAATCCTAAGAACCAGGTTCAAGCCCCACTTCACTCATTTTGACTAATCAAACTCTGCTATTGGGTTCATTCTTTGGGTGCTCTGAATAAGAGGGTTGTTAAGATGCTCATCCTGATAACAGGGTGTCTTACTACCCCATTACAACTTATAATCAACAAGTGGTAATCATGTTTTTTTATTCTCATAGACAGCAAAACTGGAAATGAAAGGTACATTTACATCTCTAACGTTATGACATGGCATGAAGCTCAGGCTTACTGCAGAATGCATCATACAGATCTGGCCAGTTCTAGAGATGAAACAGAAAACTCAGTTATAATGGGACTGATCCCTGACTGGACTTGGTTTGGTCTGTTCAGAGACTCCTGGAAGTGGACAGACCAAACCAACTTCTCCACCATAAACTGGATGCCTGGACAACCTGATAATGCCCTGTGGAATGAAGACTGTGGTTATTTTTATAATGATCAGGTTTCTGATGCACAGTGTTCAGACATAATGCCTTTCTTCTGTTACTCAGGTGAGTTCAAGTTTCATTCAGTCTCATATTTAGATCAGTTGCTTTTGAATGTAAGTTTGTGTGTTCATGCTTGTGTTTTTATGTGTCTCTGCATTTCTACATTCAGTAATCACGGGACAACAACAAATCCTAAGGGTGAAAGTCCAGTCCAACCAGGATGTGAACGATCCTGCAGTAAAGGTGGCCATCTTAGAGCTGGTGAGTCTCATCTTCTCATCCTCCTCAAGACTCCACTTATAATATACAGTGGATATAAAAAGTCTACACACCCCTGTTAAAATGCCAGGTTTCTGGTGATGTAAAAAAATGAGACCAAGATAAATCATTTCAGAACTTTTTCCACCTTTAATGTGACATATAACCTGTACGACTCCTCTGAAAAACAAACTGAAATCTTTTAGGTTGGGCGAGTAAAAAAAAAAAAAAAATAATAATAATGTGGTTGCGTAAGTGTGCACACCCTCTTATAACTGGGGATGTGGCTGTGTTCAGAAGAAGCAATCACATTCAAACTCATGTTAAATAGGAGTCAGTACACACCTGCCATCATTTAAAGTGCCTCTGATTAACCCCAAATAAAGTTCAGCTTTTCTAGTAGGCATTTCCTGACATTTTCTTAGTCGCATCTTACAGCAAAAGCCGTGGTCCACAGAGAGCTTCCACAGCATCAGAGGGATCTGATTATTAAAATGTATCAGTCAGGAGAAGGGTACAAAAGAATGTCCAAGGCATTACCAAGAACTGGACGTTCCTCCAAAACTGATGAAAAGACGAGAAGAAAACTGGTCAGGGAGGCTGCCAGGAGGCCTACAGCAACATTAAATGAGCTGCAGGAATTCCTGGCAAGTACTGGCTGTGTAGCACATGTGACAACAATCTCCCGTATTCTTCATATATCTGGGCTACGGGGCGGCAAGACGGAAGCCTTTTCTTACAAAGAAAAACATCCGAGCCCGGCTAAAGTTTGCAAAAACACATTTGAAGTCTCCCAAAAGCATGTGGGAAAATGTGTTATGATCCGATGAAACCAAGGTTGAACTTTTTGGCCATAATTCAAAAAAGTATGTTTGGTGCAAAAAGAACACTGCACATCGCCAGAAGAACACCAGACCCACGGTGAAGCATGGTGGTGGCAGCATCATGAAGTTTTGGGGACGTTTTTCTTTAGCTGGAACTGGGGTCTTAGTCAAGGTGGAGGAAATTATGAACAGTTCCATTGTGGGCCAACAGTGGGCCATTCCACAACTTTAATCTTCTTCTGGTGAAGCCATTCTTTTGTTGATTTGGATGTGTGCTTTGGGTCATTGTTGTGCTGAAAGATCGTTAGAAAGCTGAAGATGAAGAAGAACTTCATCTTTCAGCACAACAATGACCCAAAGCACACATCCAAATCAACAAAAGAATGGCTTCACCAGAAGAAGATTAAAGTTGTGGAATGGCCCAGCCGGAGCCCAGACCTGAATCCGATTGGAAATCTGCGGGGTGATGTGAAGGGGGCGGTGCACAGGAGACGCCCTCGCGATCTGACCGGTTTGGAGCGTTTCTGCAGTGAAGAGCGGGCGAATATCGCCAAGTCACGATGTGCCATGCTGATAGACTCAAACCCAAAAACACTGAGTGCTGCAATAACATCAAAAGGTGCTTCAACTAAGTATTAGTTTACCACATTTAGTTTTTTATTTTTACTCGTCCAACCTAAAAGATTTCAGTTTGTTTTTCAGATGAGTTGTACAGGTTATAGGTCACATTAAAGGTGGGAAAAGTTCTGAAATGTTTTATCTTGGTGTTTTTTTTTTTTACATCACAGAAGCCTGGCATTTTAACAGGAGTGTGTAGACTTTTTATATCCACTGTACATCCTCCTCCTCAGTACTGCAGCCAGAACCTGAGACTTCAAGCTCTGACTCTCACACACTGTATTGTAATCAGAATCTCACTGTTGTGTTCTGTAGCATTTTTACAGGATTTTCACAGGAGTCTAATGTCTCTATTCTGCATTATTTAGTTAAAAAAAGTCCTGTTTTTCAGATCAAGCTCGAACTAAAGGATCATGGGATAGCAGAGAACATCACACTGAAATGGAGAGAGCAGCCAGATGGAAAGGTGTTTCACAAGGAGATAGAAAATAACACTACATAAAAAAGAACTCTAAGCCTTTAGCTGAATCTCAAACTGAAAATAGCTATTTTAGTGTGAGTAATATGTTCAAACTGCACAGAGGTAGAAAATGTACTGAGAAGTTATACTTAAGTGAAAGTGTAAACTTTTTTTTTAATGTAGTCAAGTAGTAAAAAGTAAATGTTAACTGATGAAATTAAGTTATTGTCATTTTTCCTATGAAAAGAAACTTCTATGACTTATTTAAACCTGTTAAAGACGAGGTTTGTTTGAAAGCAGTTCCACACTCGTGCGAGGGGAAATACCCAACACACTGACTGCGTGAACTGAAGGATTGTCCACCTCTAACTCTGGGAAGTTTAATGAGAGTTCACTTTTAAAGGGATGGTGAAGGAAAAAGCTCAATTACACTAAGTTTCTATTTCAGTTTATTTCTAAGGTAATATTTGTATTTTTCATTTAGCTGTCTATAATGTCTCTTTGCCCCAAGTGTTTTGGGGTCTTTACTTCTTTAGATGCTAATGTAGCTAATATGTAATGAAAGTCTATCTCACCCAAAATATTTTTTTTAATAAAAATACACTCAAATCTTTGTATACTCCCTTCAAATTACATTTTTAGATCTATAATCTTGTGTAACTCATATATAGATGTTCTTATTGCTTTCCTTATCATGAGCATTAACTAACTGATGCAGTAGAATCATAGACTATGTGATGTGAGAATAAGTGAATAATGTGCAGGATATTTCCCTCTGCTGAGTCTCTCCTGCTTCCTCCTGAGCTCCATCTGCAGGAGTTCCACTGTGGTCCTCGTTTCTCTCACTGGCCTCTAAAGCTCTGATGATGTCTGTAAAGTCGCTCTGAAACAATCTCTACTATAAAAAGCTCTATAACAATACTGTCCTATTCACAGCTCCTGTATGCATTATGACACCCTGTCCATCACATGTTTAACATCACACTGCTCACTAAATAATACATCTATGTTTCCTGTATATTAGCTACACTAATAATTTTAATAACTCTGACAGACCTTTACTTCTTAATTTTATTGTTTTCAGGATTGGATTGATACAGAAAATGTCAATTTCAGCATTTTTAATCATCTGATTCTGTAACATATTTACATGAAGACCATTTAAATAAAGAAACAGATAATAAAGAGACAAAGAAACAGAATTCTGTGTCCTGTAGTTCATGAAGAATTTATTAATCTCATGGTTAATTAACCCGAATGATGAAGAAGCTGCTTGCAATTCTTATTTTCTGAAGGGAAGGATGGAAGGAAAGATGGAATGTCTCTATAATTCCACATGAATTAATTCTAAATTCACCCAAATTAAGAGCAGAACTTTCACTTAAGTAAAATATATTAGTTCAACAAAATGTAAATAGGTAAACAATAACAGGCATGTCCATAGGCTTTACACAAGGGCTTATATAGGTTGTATAGCCATGTTTGTAGGCCACAAGGCATTCTGGGAACTGGAGTTTGCTATTTGCCATATTGTTAAAAAGGTAGAAACAAACCAGAGACATCACATTAATTAAAATTACTCAACAATAATGTTTAGGAGACCTGATCAGTGCTTAACAATACGATCTTCTGAACCTCCAGAGTCCAGGCACATAAACAATAATAAACAAAAGTCTTGTTTGTCTACAGATCATTACATTTTATCATCTTCTCTAGATAATATGTACAGTTATATCGCTATCGCACAGAATGAATTAGTCTTAATGTCACTGTATGATGAAATTCACTGCTATCTGTTCCTCAGTTACAACTACGATAAAATGAAATACAGATTATTATTTGTGTGACTATATCATAAATTTAAATGACGCCACGTTTACTGAAAAACATTATTAAGAAAATAATATTAAGATGTCATCATGTAGCATCACCACAAGATGGCAGTGAGGTTATGTCAGTTCTTCTGAGAGCGGCGCTCAGACACTTCCTGTTTTAATTCAGACATGAAGGACTTTAAAAAGCTTCTCTACTGAAGTGTTGCCTTAAATAAAGTAACGACAATAATGACACAGTAATGCTAATAACATTAACAGTAACTTAATTATTAATATTGTGTGTGTGTGTTACACCAGATCTCATAAGGGACTATGTCGAGGCAGTGGTAGCTCAGTGGTTAAGGCATTGGGCTCCTGGGCCACTCAGGGGAAGGTTGTGAGTTTAAATCCCAGCGCCACCAAGACTCCACTGTTAGGCCTTTAACCTACAGCTGTGTGCTGCTTTGGATAAAAGCATCAGCTGAATGAAATAGAGGTAAATGAATATTCTGACTGTTTAAATAAAAAACAGCAGCTTTTATTTAAAAAACTAAAAAGGCCAAAAGGTTTAGTTTTGGTTACTGAGGTTAAGGTTTGGGTTGGATTTAGGAATAGAGTTCATCTGGCTTGGTAAGGAGGTAGTTTATGTTCACTATAAATTTTATTTAAAAAAAAAAAAAAAGTCCTCTGAGGCTGAGGATCCAACGGTTATTTGTCAAAATTTAAAAAAAGCTAATAAATTCAAAATACAAAACTAGACAAAAAGAGAGGAAAAAAGAAAATATTAGGGGGAAGAAACGCACACAAACTGATTGAGAAATGAATAACATGAAATCTTTATTTATTTATTTATTTATTTTAACATGAAATCTTAACACAGGTGAGATTTTTAAAGTTAGCTTTCATGCTAATGTTTATGTACAGGTGTTCCTAATAAAGTGGACGGTGAGTGTATGCTTAAGTTAGCTTTAGCTAATTCTTTTTACTTGATTATTTTGTTATCTTCTTCTAAAGATATTTTTACATGAAGTTACAGTTAAGAACATTTTCTGATCTTGTGTAATTTTGTTAATGCTAATGTTTATGCTAATGTAAATAAAGCTGCTCTTTAATCTTTTCTCGGTATTACAGGTAATAATCTGCGGAAAACCGACTGATCCGTTTACTGTCGATTTTTAAAATCTAATCCTAAATATAAACCTTTTTATGTGGAGCGTTTGTGCTTATGTCTGTTACAGACTCCCACATCTCACTGCTAATGCGCAGGCTGCCGGTATTCGGTCTTTAATCACTGCGGTTAAAGCAGCCGCTCCTCCTGAAGCCACGGTTAATCAGGCCGCTCGTGCAATTCTGGGGCGCGGCTTTTAGACACTTAGCGGTAATAACACCAACAGCGGAAAGCGAGCGTTAATATACTTTTGATCTATATAATATATAATATATAATATGTAATATCTGGATCTGTTAATATAGTTGGGCCAAGAGGCTATTTTGATTCATTATAAAATGGACATTTCAAAGTGGTAGTGATGATCAAACCCACTAAAATTAGTTTGCAGTGACCTGCTCTATGCTCACAATAACAATGAAGGAATTTTACTGTAGAATTTTAAAGTATTTGCTTCTCAAAGTCAATGGATAATTGTCAATGTCAATATAATTGAACCAGGAGGCTATTTTGGTTCAGTATTAAAGGGACATTTCACATTGGTAGATGATCAAGACCACTGATGTCTGTTCACAGTGATGTATTTCTTGTTTTTATTTAAACATCTCAGCATCTTTGCCTTGTGGTCAACAGGGAACACATCTGCACCATGTGTACACAGAGTCATGTATTACCAGAGAATTCCTTGCTACGGCTCAACAATGTCATGGCGCCAGGACAATCTGAGACCACTGTCGTGGAAATGGATCACGATATTTAAAGAAATGCAAGCAGCTGAGGCAGACTCGGCTCATCACTGAATTCACAGGAGTTCACAAGAATTTGTTTTCTTACATAATTAAGTGAATATTTTAAACTGTTCCTGACACACCACTGTTTATTGTAGACGGTGAACATAATTTTCAAACCTTCACAAATAATTTTTTAATTGAAATAATTTCAAATTCAGTGAACTAAAAACACTGAAAACTGATCAGTGTTTTCTTTAACAAAATAATAACTGAGTAAGAAATCTCCAGACACTGCAGCACTGTCAAAACACTGCACCAAGGGTGCTGTTCATTAGGTGCCGATCCAATGCAGAAATTATATATTATATATTCATTTTTATGAATTATATAATCATATATTTACTTGTCTATAAAGCTTTCAATTTTTTACTGGTTACATGCACCTGCCCACTGTGGCATAAGCTGGACAGAGCTCTCTTGGTTGCTTGCCTGCTGCTGGTATTTGTCATTCCTTTAATAAAAATTAAGGATGAAAAGTGATTTTTGACATCATACTCATCTGTTGTGTAACACTATCACTCATTATTTAAACAAGTGTATCTTAATTTAACATGAACCACAGTCTCTATTTTACTCAGGTCTCTAACAAGCTAAGTGTTTGTGTTCTTTGCTGTTTATCAGATGACAGATTTAACAAGACAGATTTAAACCAAGGTCAAGGGACTAAGGATTGAAAGGAATTCATTGCACTCTAATGTCCCTAAAGAAGCCCCCCCCCCCCAAAAAAAAAAGTGAGTGCATAAATGCAGTAAGTATTAGAAAGTTTTGTTGAAGAGGAATTACTTACAAACTGTACAGTAGAATTAGTTGACCTTTATTGTGAGCATAGAGGAGTTTACTCTGAACTGATATCACTGAGTTTTGTCATCTACCAATTGGAAATGTCCATTTTATAAGGAATCAAATTAGGCTTTCGGGTACAATTATATTGATTGATTCACTGAATTTAAATTTCTACAGTTAAATTCTACTTTCTACTTTATATTTCTAAATTAATTCCTTTCAACTGTAAGCATATAGTAGGTCACTGTATACTGATATTTGAGTGGGTTTGAGATTTGAAATGTCCATTTTATTTCAGCAGTAGGTAAGGAAACTAATATTTAATAATATAATAAGAAAAATATTGATATTCTTGGTGTCAGAGACTTCCTCTGTGAAATGATCCATCTACACTTTTAAAAAGTTTATTCATGGTTAGATTTTTAATAGTAATATTTTATATTGTCATGTTAATATATATTTTATGTATTAATATATTAATATATATGTTTATGTATTAAATGTTTATGTATTAGATTACTCGGTGATAGAAGGACTCGTGTGATGTCTTGCATCAGAGCTACAGCTTCTCTAACACAAACTTTCCGTTTTATTGAAATTAATCGGTTTTATAACCGCTGCTTCATTCACAGGATCTCCAAAAGCTGTACATTAGGATCCGTTAGCGTCGGGCGTGTTGTTAAAAGAAAGTATTTAATTTGGATAAGGCGTCATGGCGGAGGTTTTGTCTTTATCACATCTGTCCTTTAATCCTACAGAGCAAGCGGGACTGGAGGTCTTAGATTATAATACTCTTAATGACACTTTTAAAATTAAATGGTTGATAGAGTTTATGAAGAATAGAGAAAGTCCTTGGCATGTATTTCCTAATTATACATTTAATACTCTTGGAGGCATAGACTTTTTGCTGAAATGTAATTTTTCTGTTGACAAACTTCCTGTTAAATTGGCCGGTTTTCACAGACAAGCCCTGTTAGCATGGAAAACGGTGTATAAGCACAAGTTTTCACCCCACAGCTATTTCATATGGAATAACAAGGACATATTGTTTAAAAACAAATCTTTATTCTATCATACATGGTTCAAGGAAGGTATTCCTTCAGTAAGTCAGTTAGCTAATTCACATGGGTATTTGTTATCGTGTACTGAATTTCTTCAGAAATTCCAATGACCAGTTAAACCAAGAGAATTTGCTATTGATTTTGATGCAATTCCAAAGAGTGTGATGTTACTTTTAAAAAACTGTAGAAACCTTGTGGAAACATTTTCAGTGAAAATGTTGATGTTTTAAAACAACAGTGTAGCAATAAGGTGATGTCTTATTGTCCTTTAACGCGAGCCAAATCACCGCGCATGCGCAAAAGCGTCAAATATGGCCTTAATACAGCACATTATATTCCACGCTGAAACTCCACTCCAGTCCAGGTGGTGGCGGTAACGCGCCCGCTAGCGGCGTCTCCAACCTCCAGCAAACACTGAAGAAGAAAAGCTTTTCTCTCCTAAGCTTCTGTTTTCCTGCTCGAGCTAACCGCGTTAAAATATAAACTATTTCTAATAGAGTTTAAATTTGATCTGAAATGAAAAGCGCGTTACTGTGAGGATTTAAAACTCCTTTCTGCTTTAAACCCTGAGGTAAGTTTAACTGAAGCTGTGTGGCAGAATCCCAAATACATCTCTACTGTCTGTTTAAGTGCACTTCATAGTGTTTATTAGTGTTTACTGTCTGTTTAAGTGCACTACATAGTGTTTATTAGTGTTTATACAGTGCTGAGTGACGTACAGATGGAGCCAGGTACTTGCAAAGCAATGAGTTCCTCTTGTAGGAGCTCAGGGATGATGGTATTGAAGGTTGACCAGAGATCTACAAAGAGGATCCTGGCATAAGTGTTCAGAGAGTCTAGGTGCTTTAATATGAAGTGAAGCCTGAAATTAACTGCATCATCTACAGATCTGTTGTTTCTGTAGACAAACTGCAGTGGATCCAGAAGATCCTGAGCACTTGATTTGAGAAATCCCATCACCGGTCTTTCAAAGGTCTTCATGATAACAGAGGTCAGGGCTACTGGTCTGTAATCGATAAGGCCAGTTATCGCTGATTTTGGAACGTAAAGGTGGGGCACAGCTGATCAGCACAGTGTTTGAGGGTTCCAGGTGCAACAGAGTCAGGGCCAGCAGCTCTCTTTACATGTAGTTTTTTGAATTGTCTTCTCATTTCTTGTTCTGTGATGATGAATGGGGGTGGGAGGACTGGGACACAGGACCGGCTGAGTAGATGATGGGCACCTGATGGGCCATCTGTCTCTCAAACCTGCAGTAGAAGTCGTTTAACTGGTTTAGAAGGTGGGGGTCATTAGTACAGGGGGGTTTTCTTTATGTAGTTGTGATGGTCTGAAGACTCTTCCAGACTGAGGAGGAATCGTTAGCAGAAAGTTGTTGATTCAGCTTATCAGAGTATTGCTGTTTGGCTGCTTTGATAGCTTTCTCAAACTTGAGTTTTGCCTTCTTGAATTCCTGCTTCTCTCCTGTCCTGAAAGCCTCTTCTTTTTTTCTTGCGCAGCTCTCTGAGCTCTGCATTTAACCAACATTTGTTGTTGGAGAAGCAGGTGATGGTTTTAGTGGGGATACAGTTTTCCTGACAGTGTGATTGTGTACTCATCCATACTGTGGGAACCTGATTTAAACACGTCCCAGTCTGTTGCACTGAGGCAGTGTTGTAGGTCTCCAGTCCATGTTTTTATGGCTGTTTTTCCAGACATCACTGCCTTCACTTTCTGCCTCTATGCAGGAATGAGTTGGATCGTAGTGTGATT
Organism: Pangasius djambal; assembly: GCA_022985145.1. Lineage (NCBI taxonomy): Eukaryota > Metazoa > Chordata > Actinopteri > Siluriformes > Pangasiidae > Pangasius > Pangasius djambal. Next base: position 11,318 of record JAKXMS010000039.1, read on the forward strand.
AGACAGTCCAAGAGGGACACAGACAGTGGCATGGTATACATTACTCACAGGACTATAGCAGTGGTCTGAAGTTTTTCCCTCTCTGGTGGTACATTTAATGCGCTGCTGGAATGAGGGGAGATCCAGACTTAAAGTTATAAAGTCACTGTTTAGACTTTGACCTTGTCTGCTAATTCTCGTTGTGTCTGGTAAGCATTGGCCAGTGGGGGAATATAAATTTCAGCCAGTGTAACGGATGTAAGTTCTCAGTGTGAGTAGAAAGGGAGAAGAATTACTTCCATATTGACAGGGCATATTTTTGATATGACTGATGTGTCTTTGCACCAGCCTTGATTAATATAGAAACACCTCTTCCTTTGTTCTTATTGCAAAGATCAGGGACTTGATCTGCTATGTGTAGTTGAAATCCTGGGAATTCCACTATAGCTTCAGGAATCACATCGTATCCATGAAGCAGTAAACTGAAGTCAGTAAAAAGTTATTTTTTGTGCTTGCGAGGATTTTGCGTTTGTTGAGCTTGTTATAAATTGAGTGCACATTAGACAGGAATATTCCCGGGCGCACTTGATAATTTAAAACTCATTGGCACTAAATCTTTCTAACCCATCGATAATCCATTTACTAGCAAACATATCGTTTTCTCAGTTTAACAGTAAAAAACACAAAATGAACTTCATATCGTAATTTCTAAATGTTCATGTAAGAAATACATCTCGTATAGAAATAGAAACTGATGAAGAAAGTTACCCATTATAGTCCATTGTCATGTATAGATGATATTTTTCTAGGTCAAGGCAGTAAAACGCTATGAGTTCAGCTGGAGACAGACAGCACTCTTCCAGGAAGTCTTCGGCTCCTGATTCTGCTCGCTCACAGGTGAAGCGTAATGATGATTTGTGTGAGAAATCAATAACGTAATGTAAATGTCT
>JAKXMS010000039.1:14468-26734 GCA_022985145.1 Pangasius djambal
GCAGAGGGTGTCTGTGTAACGGTGGAGATAGGCAGAGGGTGTCTGTGTAACGGTGGAGATAGGCAGAGGGTGTCTGTGTAACGGTGGAGATAGGCAGAGGGTGTCTGTGTAACGGTGGAGATAGGCAGAGGGTGTCTGTGTAACGGTGGAGATAGGCAGAGGGTGTCTGTGTAACGGTGGAGATAGGCAGAGGGTGTCTGTGTATCAGCTGAGGGGCACATGTTTCAAAAGGGGATTATATAACTGGAAGCAGAGTCTCAGTCATCCTTTTTCCTTTGCAATGAACATGACAGAATTACAGAGCCCACTGATCAGGTCTGGTGTGCACTGACCACCCATCAGAACATTTATGAACAATCTGATAGTAACAAAACATCTGTGCCAGGATGCAGATGGATTCTTCAAGGTCTGGAGCAGCTCATAAACTGGTCAAGTTCGGTTTCACCATGGCGAGCACACTGATTGCAACTATGCCAGAAAAGCCTGTTAAGAGCATGAGGAAAATATTCAACAGACAAAGACACAGCACAAGTCAATTCAGAGGGACAAGAACTACCAGAATGGCTGACTGCAGTGGACAGGTCAGGATTGCCAGACAAATTTAAGGCTTGGCTATATTGGCATGACGTACTCCCACACATCCTGTGGCCTCTTCTGGTCTACGAGGTAACTACTGACAACCTTTGGAAGGAAGATCAGCCAGTAATATTGCAGGAGGCTGGGTCTTCCCAGATGTTTAAGAGGCATTGCCTTGTATGGGAAGAAGAACAGACTGAACCTGCTCCTCAGTAGTGTGAGTGTGGAGTTTGTTGTCAGGAAAGAACGGTGCTACAATCCAGCAACCTCTAAGTCTCATTGCATAAAGTTGAGATACCTCATACTCCGGCAGTACCGCCCACAACAAATGTTGACTCACATGATCGTAGGCCTCTAAATTCACAAAACATACACAAAACTGGATTAGCATACTCCCTTGACTTTTCACAAAGTTCCGCCTGTTTTGGGCATGCTGCTGTTCCGCATTATTTGTGATCTCACGCTCCACACTAGCAGTTAATAGCTCATATGAAAGTAGACATTCAGGGCTTTAAGAATTTGCAGCTTTTCATAAGTATTTCTTTTTTTTTCTTTCTTTCTTTTTTTATTTTTTTTTTTTACCCAGCCTACTATGTTTAAATATTATAATTTTATTGTGGCAGTACAGTGTTGTACCATCAAAAAAGCTTTAGTTGTGCTGTCGGTTTTATCTCTGTACCAGTGTTATTGTGGAGAGGTGTGAGTTTGCCCAGCAGGAGGCTCACATCCCTCGCTTTTCCCATCTCCCTGCTCACCAGCAGGTCTGACAAATTGATTTCCATTCCACCGGCACTGTGAGAGAGGATTAATGGACAGGCTTGAAAAACTGGTTAGTTCAGACAGACAAGTGTTTGCCTTTATTTGAAAGATAGAGCTTGATGGTTATTCAGTGAAACCTAAAGACACCTTCATCTTCCCGGAGAAGTGATTTTTCCACAATTAACTTTGTAGTCAATGTGGAATACTCCAATATAGAAGCTATAGAAGCATAGACTAGATACGCTAGTCCATGTTACATCTATGGAAATCAAATGATAAACCACACCAAAGTCACCCCAAGGTTTCTGAATGTGTCCTTAGGTTTCATTATCATTTAATTCAAATATTTTTTACACATTTCTCCTGGGATAAAGCAGATTTCATGTCAATTTTTATTTGGCTGGGGGACAAATAGATTCAAAAGCCATAAAAAAAAAAAAAAACTTCCTGTTGAAATGTGCCAAACAAAAGCTTTAATTGGATATGTACAATGGCCCCAAAAAGTATTTGGACACTTAAGCCAGACTTATAAATGTATGAATTTTACTGCGTTAGAAAACAACGTTATACCATGTGGCTTTTATTTTAATGAAAGATGCCACAAGCACACTTTTCAAGCAAAACATTTCCCAAATAGATTATGTTTAAAGCTATGAATGTAATAGATATACTGTTTATAATTAGACAAAAAGTATTTGGACACTCAGTAGTGGCTTCATTAAACATTTACAGTGTTTTAGTGTTTAGTTTGTCATCCTTTGTTTTGCAGAACTTCTTGACAGTATCTGGGCCTGGAATCAGCCAGTTTCTGTGGTGTTGTGGTGGAAGTTTCCTCCAAGTTTCAACCAAAAAATCTTTCAGTTCATCCACACTAGAGCACTGACAGTTGACAAATTCTGCTTTCTTGCATCTCATAGATGTTCTGTAGGGTTTAGGTCAGGCATCTGGGAAGTATTCTTTAGTAATCTGTAGTAGAATGCTGTAAAAGTATTCTTTCAAAAGGTAGCTGCTATCCTTTGGATCATTATGTTCTTTAAAAAAATTCACTACTGTTGCTTGAATTATTACTTCACTGATTTCTGCAAGTCTGCATTCAGAATGCCTCTGTGTACTTCTGAGTTCATGATGCCATCAATAAAGACAAGCTCACCAACATCACTGCAGGAAAAACAGCTTGTTACTTACCCAGTGGGCTAATAAATGATGTGTCCTTAAAGTCCTGCATGTGCCATTAAACCTCTGAATGGTTCAGCTCTAGTGAAACTCGCTCATGTCCTGGTGCAGTATATCTATCCCTAAGCTGAAGTAGGTATACTGTTAAACCTGATGATTGAATACTGAAAATGGATTTTCAGATAATCATTTTTTTAATGCACTAAAGAAACAGATCGACCAGTTACTCATGGAGCATGTAAGCTACTCTCTTAGGCTATTGAAAAACGCCTAGTTAAAAAAAGGCAGTTTAGTTTATTAAGAAAGATGTGATGTAAGGTGTGAATAAATGAAGCTGTCTCTGGTAACTTAAATTTGCTCCATGCTATGTTCACCCTACAGCTGAACTTTACCTTTGATTGGAGAAAGCACAGAGAATGCCCTAGCGCATAGATATTCAAAAACTGAAGTAAATCACAATTATGCAAAACAGGATTTCTACCAGCCCCATTCACGTGCAACACGTGTTCTTTTAGTCACATACATATAGAACTAAAACCTTAAGATTTTCTTTCTTTTTATATTGGCTTTCCCATTAGTATCGCTGGCTTCAGCAAAAGATTCATTTACCTTCATTTTTAGCAGAAGAATATTTGTATATGGATTATTCTTGTTCCTGTATAGCTTGTTTATTTTGATGGCATGGAATGATTTAATGAATAAAAAGTAAATGTGCCATTTTTTGCAGATATACACGGGTCGGCAGTGTGAAGAATACATAGATGCCAAGAGAGAGATGCATGCTAACTGGATGAGGTGAGGAATACATCAGTTGTTGGGTCTTTATTTAGTCTTTAAGTCTTTCCAATTCCTTATTTGTTGGAAGAATGCATTCCTTGCTTTCTCTCAGTCTGTATCTCTGACATCTGGGTATTTTTTCTTTGTTCCCCTTTTTACCACTTTACCTCAAACTCTTAGGTATGTGAATTGTGCTCTTAATGATGGAGAGCAAAATCTTATGGCATATCAGTATCGAGGGGAGATTCTGTACCGATGCTGTCGACCCATTAATCCAGGACAGGAGCTCTTGGTGTGGTATGAAGAGAAATATGCCAGAGATCTAGGCCCTACGTTTGACCACCTCTGGAATAAAAAGTGCTCTGCAAATGGTAAGGTCCATATGTAGTGATTCTACAATACTTTGGTCTTAAAACTTTTAATCATTTTATGATTAAAAAGTCCTGTATACCTAAAACCTCAAATATGTTAGGTTATTGTCTAAATGAACTGAGTTCAGATCAAGGAAGCTGTGTGCCTCAAGGTTTTCCTCAGCAGGAGCACAGAACGACTGAACTAGAACTTATTTCCTTTTTCATTACTGTTGACTGCAAGAGATGATGCAAAGCACACTGGATGCTTCTATGCCTATTAAAAATGTCAACAACTTACACTTGTCTAGTGAAATGACTGATGTGTAAAGTAATACACCTTCCTAACAAGGGGCAGCAGCTTTGTTGTTATTTTACACTAAGAGGTAACACAATACCACTAGCTGTATTTGTATTTATGTCTATACCACTGTGCCCTGGAAACACTAGAAAATGCTGAAAAATGGAAAATGAAGTCATTGTTCATTCACAAAACATTACAACAAATAGCAATTTGAACATAACTTTATTCAACTCTTGAACCTGAGGCCACTGGACCTTTCTGGCAAGCTCTCTATCTTCTGTTTTATTTGACTGAGTAAGTAAACTAGGTTTCTAAGCACCAGTGGCTTTCCCAAATCAGGTGCCTGTTTATAGTGTACATCAGTAGCTGTCTCATAAAGCAATGAGCTTTTATCACAGGTGAAGGCATTGTTCAGCAGAATTTCACTGAACTCTATCAGAATCCACTAACACGCAGTGCTGCTGAGAGTGAAAATGAGGAACCTTTAAGCAGCATTTCATGATAATGTCTGAATGGTTTTTCAGGAAAATTTTCTCTTAACAACAACAAAGTTTGATTATTTAAGAAGAATGACAGTAAATGACAGAATGATAGAAGAAACACAAATAATTATTTAAAGATTATATTTAGAGAGATTAGAGAGCTTTATTGTCATTCTATCCATATACAAGTATGCAATAGAATGAAATGGAGTTCTCCAAGGTATTTATAGAAGTGATTATAGAAGTGATTATAGAACTTTCTTGACAACATGCAGTGCCATATTAGAAAAAGTGGCAGTGCAAAATGGACAACAAAATACAAGACAATAACTAGACACCAAGCAAGAATCTGTACAATGAGGAAAAGGCTTGTGCAGTATAATAATATTGTCCCTACCTGCTGTTACACTGCAGCCTTGGGCTGTACAGGTGCTGGGTGTGATGGTGCAAGAGGTGTTGCATCTGATCCAGTCTGTGGACATTCATTCAGAAAATCCAGGATCTAATTGTAGAGGCAGGGAGTAAAGCTGAGCAGGTTCAGATTTGTGACCAGTTTTTGCAGGATTATTGTATTGAATACTGATGTGAAGTCAGCGAACCGCGTTCAAAATTCCCTTCTCGTCAAGTTGAGCCAGGGCTAGATATAGCATAGGTGTAGGGCTGTAGATGGATAGGTGGATAGGTTTTAGTGACATGCAATCTGGTAAGGGTTAGTATCCAAACATCCCAGTTTACCACAACACTCTATGCCCATAGAATGCTCCAGATCTCTGCATTTACCAAAGAGAAAAACCATTAACAAAAGGCTTGACTATACAGACTTTCTGACTTTTCAGTGCTTAATAAAGAGCGTAACAATAAAGAGCTTGTTTTTAATCGAAGCAAGCATCACAGATCATAAAAGACGAAAGGTTCACTCAGGTCCTGCAGTGCATTTATATAGGTCTTTGTTAGTTATTACGACCCTTCGATAAGTCCAGGGAAGAGTCAGGGTCAGTAACTTGTGACTAACCCTATAGTGAGCGGGTGGCTGGGCCAGCTAGGCTGATTAATACAACAGAGGGAAAACATCCACCAACTAACAAGTCCACAACCACCTTGTTAGTATAGAGAGTTTACTGTGCTTTCTTGTTCACCAGTGCGTTACATTTAAACACACATTAGCATGCCAGACATAAGATAAATATTTACAAAGTGTTTATACGGAGTATTAATAATAAGGAAAAGAAAAATGAGCTGGACTATGGCGCTATGGTGCTAAAGGAAAGAACCAAAAACAAACTTCCCTATTCTCACATTTTCACGCATTCACCTAGAAACAAACCAAACCAAAGACGTCTACCTACACTAGGCTTTCCTCACTAAATATAAATACATGGGTTGGCACTTGCCGCTTTCCTAATGTATTTTCCTAATGTGTCCGAGCCCTGTTAAACAAAAGAAAAACAGACAGCATACATAGGCTGGGTCTTGTGGGAGGAATCACAAAACAAATCAAGCAAATCAGAACACGACTCGGTAAGTTAATTACAGACAACACAAACGTTCACAACTTGTGCGTTTGTCACACTCTCAGCTCTTTTGTCTCTCTACTCTCCTCTTCTGGTTCCAGTTCCAGAGCAGCTTTTATGGATTGTACTTCCTCCTCTTCACGGCCTGGATTGGTTGAGGCAGTGAATGATGGCAGCGTGCTCCAATGAGAAACCTGCAGTGTTTAAGAGAATTACAACACACAAATACTGATTAAAACGATGTGCCGTTGCACATAACAGTAGTATTTTATAGTCGCTGCAAAATTTTACTGGGAGCCAGTGTAGTTTGGATAAGATATGGATGATGTGTGTAAATCTGAGTTTAGTAAGAGCTTTGGCTGCTCCATATACAAATTGAGTTCTGCATGCTTGGTTGCAGGCTTGGTAATTAACAGAGTTGGTTGGCATGGGCTTATCACATAGGGAAGATCCTGGGATCCAGGACTCTCCATTTGTACTGCCTTCTCAATGATATTGGTGTAGGGTGTGGAGAAGGGTGTCTCCCTTCCACTGGGACTGGGGAGATGGCACTTGACCTTGGCTAGGTTGGCCTCTGATCACTCAGGGCCCACAGTGAGCTGCACTGGAGGCCTGGTCTCTTTGTTAGTAGAGTCCAAGCAATGCACCAGTCATTTTGCATTTTTCTTCAATGAATAATTAACATAATGTTGACAAAAGATTTTAGAGACACGTCTGGGTGACCTGCTGCATAACATGTTATCTGCAGTTGACAGAGGGAGATGTCATTCACCATTTTGGATGCATCTGTATCTCACCATTACTACCATGAGTTGTATTTACAGAAAAGCCACAACGGCAAATAGAATTTTTTAAGTTGACTGGGGTCTCACAGTCATGCTGAGGTTGAATGTTCTTCTAGTTTGGAGTAATCTCAACTCCAGCATGCAATGATTTGATATTTTTTTTTACAAGGATTGCAGCCCTGCATTTTTCTTATAATGTAGGACAAGAAGACTGGAAAGCTTCTATAGGTTTCCTTCATTTTGTGTGGCACCTACTGACATGACTGAAGTGGGTGATTTCCCACTTCACTTCCTTCCATGCTGCTCACTTACCTGGGCTGATCAGTCTGTTTGCAGAGTCATTTTCAAGGAAGGGACTTGCTTCAGGTAAGGGAGAATGCCCCGGTCATCATTTGGGTAGGCAAAGTCTGGCTTCATTAGTTCTGTTTACCAGCATATACAGACTGCTGTCTTCATGTCAAATCCATGCTGGTGACCCTGAGCCTCACAAACATATAGAGCATGATTCATGCCACTCTTTTTCATATCATCTTGCAAATGCTACGCAAAATTCATAGCTGTAACCAGCGTCTCCTTTTGGTGCCCATATGGTACAGATAGTAATTTCCATAGCTGATATCTCTTCACAGAGAATTCTTGTAACAGATCAGGAAGGAGACCTTGTCAAATTACACCTTGGCAAACTGAGTGTATAGTACACATCCAAATCACCTTCAACTATGGCAATGACTGTTTAGTCAGAACATGGACTAAGGACTACAGGACGTGATTCCGCATACAGCAGCTTTGTGAATACAGGCTATGTACAGTTGCCATTGGCTCATGTGCAGCTAATCAGCTAAGTAACACAGTAATTTGTGATACTAGACACTCCCTGTTATGTAATTTACAAAATTTGACTACTTATATCCATGACATTCATCAGACCAGTTATATATTTGCTTAATGACAGAAAGAAAGTTACTCCTCTGTTGAAACTGGATTTCTCAGTGTTTGGTACAGAACCTGTCTACCAGCTGACCAGATGTTAATGGCTCAGTGTCTTGTTTCTTTAGCTAGAGTTGGAGATTGCTGAATAGTATTTGATCATGATTCTGCTCTTTATTACAGTTCTCGTGATTAAGTGTGGCCACACAGTAAGTTTGGTGTGCTACCTGAGCCTGCCTTACCTTAGCTGTAGGTGCTCTTGGTAGTCAGTAAGAATAAGATACAATGCTATGCTTTTGTGAATAACAGATTACTGAGTCTTTAGAAACTGGAAAAAGATTACAGCTGCCCATGTAAGAAGAATATTACTGGCTGTACTATATAACATGACTACTTGGCTTGGCACCATCTGTGGTCATCAAGAATCCACTGAACCAGAGTTATATACATTAATAGTGTTTTGTGGTGTTTGTAATTTTGCTGCTGCTGATGATAATGATGATGATAATAATAATAATAATAATAATATATTTGCTTTACCCCCAATTCTTTTTAATCACTCCATTACATTGGGTTAGTTCCCAGCAGTAGTTGTATAATTTTGTTGCATTTCATATTGAGTTTCTGCTATTTTTTTCTTTGACTTTTCCAGAAATAATTGAAGCTCGGTTGCAAATCTTCTCCTGCTCCTTGTGCACACTTTCTTATACATCTCAAATGTACCTCAACAAACACATAAAGAGATGCCACTACGAAGAGTATGTGAGACTGCAGAAATCAGGAGAGTTTAAATATGAGATTCAGATACCTACAAAAGGCTCCAATTGTCAGCAAACATCATCTGGTACTCTCAGTTCAGACACATCTCACAGAGAAATGGAGAAGGAAGTTCACCACTGCTCAGACTGTGGAAAGAGTTTTACTGATCAGAGTGCTCTACAGCGACACCAGCACAATCCCACACCAGAGAAGCCATATCACTGCTCACAATGTGGAAAGCGTTTTATTAGAATGGGTTATCTTCTACGACACCAGCGCGATCACAAAGGAGAGAAGCCGTATCAGTGCTCATATTGTGGAAAGTGTTTTAACAGAACGTGTTATCTTAAACGACACCAGCGCATTCACACAGGAGAGAAGCCGTATCACTGCTTACAGTGTGGAAAGAGTTTTAATCAAAATGCTGTTCTTCAACAACACAAGCGCATTCACACAGGAGAGAAACCATATCACTGCTCAGAGTGTGGAAAGAGTTTCTCTCAAAACGCTGCTCTTAAACGACACCAACGTGTTCACACAGGCGAGAAGCCATATCTATGCGCACAGTGTGGGAAGAGTTTTAGTACATGGAGCAATCTCCAAACACATCAGTGCACTCACAGAAAGGAAAAGCCGTATCACTGCTCACAGTGTGGAAAGAGTTTTAAGCGAAAGGCGGATCTTCAGACACACCAGCGCATTCACACTGGAGTGAAACCATATTTCTGCTCACTGTGTGGAAAGAATTTTACTCTGCAGCGAAGTCTTCAACTGCACCTGCGCAATCACACAGGAGAGAAGCCGTATCACTGCTCAGAGTGTGGAAAGAGTTTCAATCAAAAGATTGATCTTGTACGACACCAGAGCATTCACACAGGTGAGAAGCCATATCATTGCTTACAGTGTGGAAAGAGTTTTATTCAGCTGCGTAGTCTTCAACGACACCAGCGCATTCACGTTAGAAAAGCCGCATCACTGCTCACAGTGGGGAAAGAGTTTTAATGGCCCGAGTATTTTCCGAAGACATCAGAGCATTCACACAGTAAAGAAGCCTCCTCATAGTATCACTGTTCACAGTGTGGAAACCCAGCTTGTGCAATTTAATGCTTTAATCTTCACATTATTACACTGTCACAACATCCAGCATCATTTACATCGATTATATTACCAGACCTTCCAGCGTATATGCTTAAGAGCTTCACAGTTTTGCACTAACATACACTAGTTCAAGTTATCACTGAAAAATATGCCAAAACAGCAGTTTTATTCTCCTTAAAACAGGATATGAGCCACTTGACTTGTATGTCAAATGATATATGCAGATGTTTTGAACTCTCCAGTATTATCTGACATCACCTCTCAACTGGACTTGTGGGGCAACTTCACTTTCTGTGAAGAATGGGGAATGGGTTTGAGTTCATTAATATGGCATAAACGTGGTTCAGAAACACTTCTACCTCTGAGACACTTTCAGTCATTCACTCATCATTTCAGCTCTGTGAGCTTTGTCTTTTATGGAGTTTTGTGACCTGCAAGTGCACTAACACTGAGCGATTTATACAAAGTGAATTTGTCAAAGTAAGTATGATTACTGTGTAGGCTTAAAATGATGTATGTAAACATTTCTTTTTAATTGTTTTTATTATTTTTATTTTTTTATTCTTTTGGTCATTCACAGCAAGCTACTGTAAGCTCAGATGCATTTTGTTTGCTTTGACTATTTTGAAATGTCTCTAGAACTTGACTGGAGTCTACCTGTGGCACATTCAATTGATTGAACATGATTTAGAAAGGCACACATCTGCGTTTATAAGGTCCCACAATTCACAGTGCATGTCAGACAAAAGAGGGATGGTTAATATCATCCCTACTGTGAAGCATGGTGGTGGCAGCCTCATGCTATAGGGTGCTTCACATGACTGCATCCAAATGCAAAAAAGTCCCTGAAGAAAAACTGCTTCAGAGTGCATACAACCTCAGACTGGGGTGGACGTGTAACTTTCAGCATCACAAAGACCCAAAGCATACAGCCAGCTTCAGGGACAAGTCTCTGAATGTCCTTGAGTGGCCCAGCCAAAGCCCAGACTTGAACCCATAAAACATCTGTGGAAAGACATGAAGATTGCAGTCCACAGATGTCTCCCTATTGGAGAAACTGCCCAAATCCAGTTGTGCAAAGTAGCTGTAATAACTGTACGGAGCTGTAATTGTGGTTTATTGGGTGTAGCTTGATGGCCAAAAAGTAATGTGTGTTAAAACTCAAGTGGTCTAAAATCTTTTTGAAGCCACTGTATATTGAAATTCTGTGGAAGGCAGAGCATTTTTTGTTCACACAGTAATTTTGTATTCTTATTTTAATGCTTTTGAACTTAAGTATCCATAAAATAAAATGCATAAATTCTTTGCCTTCATAAATTTCTAATTCAACATTATTGTCACTGTAGTAACAAGTGCAGCATAAGAATAAAGCAGAGGTGGTGGGATACCATGACTTGTTTTAGCTCAAGTAATGTCTATACCATATAAGGTCATTTACTCAAGTTTACATTAGCCAACATTTTGATTTTGTTTTGATTGCAAACAGTAATAAAAGTTTCTTTTTTATATGATTGTATTTCTTTTATGTCTTAATGAAATTTTGGGAAGTAATTTGGAGTAGTAAAATGTCTGTCCTTATTTGTTCCAGTGGTTATACAGGGCTAACATGATGCATAAATATAGATAAATATATGCAGTACTTTCTGAATGTATTGGAACAGCAAAACCTTTTGTTTTTGCTCTACATGAATAACAGATGAATATTGGACGATAGACCAGAATTTCAGCTTTCATTTCCTGATATTTACATCTAGACGTGTTAAACAACTTAGAACATGGCACACACACACGCACACACACTGATCAGCCATAACATTAAAATCACCTGCCTAATATTGTGTAGGTTCCCTTGTGCCTCCAAAACAGCTCTGACGCGTCAAGGCCTGGACTCCACAAGACCTCTGAAGGTGTGCTGTGGTTTCTGGCACCAAGACATTAGCAGCAGATCCTTTAAGTCCTGTAAGTTGTGAGGTGCGGCCTCCATGGATCAGACTTGTTTGTCCAGCACGTCCCACAGATGCTCGATCAGATTGAGATCTGGAGAATTTGGAGGCCAAGTCAACACCTTGAATCCTTTGTCATGTTCCTCAAACCGTTCCTGAACAGTTTCTGCAGTGAGGCAGGGAGCATCATCCTGCTGAAAGAGGCCACTGCCATTAGGGAACACCGTTACCATGAAGGGGGTGTACTTGGTCTGCAGCAATGTTTAGGCAGGTGGTACGTGTCAAAGTAACATCCACATGAAGGCCAGGATCTGAGGTTTCCCAGCAGAACATTGCCGCCTCAGTCATTGACTGCAAAGGATTTTCATCCAAGTATTAAAATTATGGTTATATTTACAGTTATGTCACTTTGTCCAAATTCCTTTGAGCTCCTGAAAATGGAGGCACTTAAATTAAATTAAAATGTCTGTAATTCCTAAATGGTAAGTGCTACATTTATGTGGATCCTCTTAAAATAAAGCTGAAAGTCTACACTTCCATCACATTTTGTTTTATTTCAAATCCATTGTGGTGGTGTATAAAGGCAAAATCACAAAAACTGTCATTGTCGAAATACAGTCATTGACCTGACTGTATATACACTATATTACCAAAAGTATTCGGTCACCTGCCTTGACTCACATATGAACTTAAGTGCCATCCCATTCCTAACCCATAGGGTTCAATATGATGTCGGTCCACCTTTTGCAGCTATTACAGCTTCAACTCTTCTGGGAAGGCTGTCCACAAGGTTGAGGAGTGTGTTTATAGGAATTTTTGACC
>JAKXMS010000039.1:46887-61521 GCA_022985145.1 Pangasius djambal
TGGGAGGAACTGGACCGTGATGTCCGTAAGAAGTGTCCAACCAGTGTGAATCATCTTTGGGCAATCCTCCAGGAGGCTTGGAGTAATATATCAAGTCAATGTTTGAATAAACTGACTGCTCGGATGCCTAGTGTTGTCCCTTACTATCAATGCAAAATGGTCACTAACTAAAGAGGATTTATGCTGATATTGCCCAAAAGCCCTATTTTGTTCAGGCGTTTCCAAACTTTTGGAGGGCAGTGTATAAAGCACTAAATGGTCTTGCACCACAGTACCTGAGCGAACTTTTGGTCTTTTATGATCCACCATGCCTACTTAGATCAAAAGGTGCAGGCTATTTGTTGGTACCTTGAATGCCCCCTACCCTCACGCGTTCACTCAGGTTTGTCGATGGTGGAGTGGCTGGCAGCTTTATGTCCCAGGACGCCCTCATGTCTGTGTTAGCTTCTGGCTCTCCCTTTTAGTTATGCTGTCACAGCTAGTTTTGCCGGAGTCCCTGCTTGCACTCTGCATGCAAAGTACATTGCCCTTAACCATTAGAGGACAAAAGCTTACCTAACAATCTCCCTTCTCTCTCCCTCTCTCTGTCAAGCTACACATGCTACTCCTGAGATGCCAGTGATCCTGACCCCTTCTGCTTTCCAGGTCTGCCTGACCCATCCTGATGCCCTACTTCTGGTTGGAGTTCTCATTGGTTGAGATCGCTCGCTGCTGCTGGGGAAGGCCCCACATGAACAACTTGAAGATCATTGGGATTGCTGATGGCTTGAGGATTTCATATGGGGAGTACAGTGATGGCTTGAGACTGTGATTGCTGTGGTGGCTTTGGGGCTGCAGTTGCCATGAGCTGCTTCATACTCAGGACTCCATCAATAGACAGTGGATAGATTTAACCAACCAGACTTCTTGTGGAAACTGTGTTGAATTTACTGGTTGCACAATTGCAGTATTTGTCCTTATAGCGCACAATAATAGAAGGGATTTATTTATTTAATCGCACTATACGTTGCACCCAGATGAGGAAGGGTTCCCTTTTGAGTCTGGTTCCTCTCAAGGTTTCTTCCTCATATTGTCTCAGGGAGTTATTCCTTGCCACCTCTAGCTTGCTCATTAGGGATAAATTCACGTATTTACAATTTATTTTGAATCCATTTATTTCCGTAAAGCTGCTTTGTGACAATGTCCATTGTTAAAAGCGCTATACAAATAAAATTGATTTGAATGGAATTGAATTGAATATATGCTGTGCAACATCAGGCTGAGGTAGTGGGTGTTGTACAAACAAGTCCAAGCTCTAGTCTTAAGTGTTATCCTGGTTGAGGGCCCGAATGGCCTGTGTGAAGAAGCTCCTCCTCGTTCTCTCTGTGTTGGCCTTCAGGGAGATGAAGCACGTCCCTGACCGCAACAGAGAGAAGAGTCCATTGTTTGGATGGCTGAGGTCCTTCATTATCTTCCTGGCCTGGGTCCAGCACCACTTACTGTAGATAGACTGCAGGTCAGGGAGCTCAGTGTGGATGGTATGCTGAGCTGATCGCACCACCCTCTGGAGAGACCACATATCCTACTTGGTTCTGTTCCCAAACCACCCTGTGATGCTTCCCGTCAGGATGCTCTTGATGGTGCAGGTGTAAAAGTTCCTTAGCACCTTAGAGGGCAGTTTAAAGTCCCTTAAGCATCTAAGGTTGTAAAGCCACTGACGGGCGTTCTTCACCAGGGTGTAAATGTGACACGACCATGGCAGGTCCTGCTTGATGTGAACACCAATGTACCAGAAACTGTCCATAGAATATCTCTGTGAACACCAGTGCTAGCTGGTCAATGCAGGCTATAAGGACCCAATCTGAGATTGTCATCTAGTCCTGCCACCTTCCTGGTGTTCACTCTCCTGAAAGCCTTCCTCACATTGTGCTCCGAGATGATGAAATTGCTGTTAGCACCATTAGCACTGTTAGCTGCAGCCTCGAAGCAAGCATAAAACATGTTCAGCTCATCTGCCAGAGAAGGGTCCGCATTCACTGTTCTGGAGGATGGTGTTTTATAGCCTGTTATCATTCTCAGTCCCTGACACAGGCTCCTAGAGCTACCCTGTTGGAACTGTGACTCTAGATTCCTCCTATAGAGACGCTTTGCCTCTTTCATTGCTCTGCACACATTGTAGGACACAGCCTTGTACTTGTCCATGTTCACGCTTGCAAGCCCTGTGTTATAGGCAGTGGTGCGAGATCTCAGAACGTCATGGATGGTTTTATCCACCCACAGCTTCTGGTTGGGAAACGTTCTGATGATGGTTTTGTGGACTCCGCCAGTTTCCTGATTAATCCCATAACTACTTCCATATACACATTGATGCCATTGGACCTGTGCCTGAACATTTCCCAGTCTGCGTTATCTAGAGTGTCCTGCAAAGCGGCCACTGATTGATCAGTCCACTGTGCACCCTCCCTCTGAACTGCAGCTTCCTGTTTCAGCCTTTGTTTGCATCTAGGCATGAGGAAGATGGCGGCATTGTCTGCTTTCCCAAACGGTGGTTGAGACTATGCCGTGTAGCTGCCTTTGAATGGAATGTAGCATTGGTCCAGTATCCTTTCGCCCCTGGTGGGACAGATGATTTTTAAAATTTGGCACTGTTAAAGTCCCCCACCACAATGAGCGCAGTGTCCTGGTGATGAGTCTGTTGTTGAGAGAGAGCTTCATGTAGTTCACATAAGGCAGTGTCCATGTCTGCTTGAGGTGGAAAGTAAACGGCACTGACTATGACCGAGGTAAACTGCCGAGGATTGTAGAAAGGGTGACATTTAATGGTCAGGAGCTCCAGGTTGGGTGAGCAGGAGCATGTGAGAGGAGCTGTTGCACCAGCTGTTGTTTACTATCTGACAGACTCCACCTCCCTGGCTCCATTGACTTCCCCGGCTCCATTGTTCTGTCCGTCTGGTAAACAAAGAAAAACTCAGCCAGCTGGATGGAGTGGTCCGGTACCACTGGGTTCAGCCATGTCTCAGTGAAACATCGGAGGTTGCAGTCCTGAATGCTCATCTGGAACTTAACCCTGGCCCTGAGGTCATTGAGCTTATTCTCTAGAGAATGGATGTTGGCTAGTAGCATGCTAGGCAGGGGAGCACAGTGTGTGTGAGGCTTTAGCCTGTTCATGATGCCAGCTTGTTTCCCTTGGGTCCACTGCTTTGTGTCACATCTTTTGTTCCTCCTCAGGATCTCCAGCATGGATCCGGTGTTAAAAACAGCAATAGTGTGTTTCTATCGTATCTGATGATGGCCGAGGTGAAAAGAAAAAAAAGGTTAATGTAAGGGAAAGTGCAAAAAAATCAATGAACAAAGTATGGTCGGAGAAGTTGTGAGAGTAGCCGACCTCACCAGTGCCATCTCTCACACACTGTTATACTATCATACACCATCTCTCATGAATTCATTGCTGCTACATATCGATGGGGTGGTCTTATTCCTAGTTAATTTGAGTACAGCATTAAATAAAAAATCTAGAATTATTTTTGTTATCTTCTATTAGGGTGGAGAGGTACATTGATCTAGCAGCACTAAGAGCTTTTCTATAGCTCAAGAGGCTCTCCTTCCATGGTGTTCGGAATACTACCCATTTAGTTTGACGTCATTTATGTCCTAATTTTCGAGTGGTCTGTTTTACTGTGCGTGTGTGATCATTATACCAGGGTGCTAGTTTCCCCTCTCTGATTATTTTTTGGTCAAGTGGAGCTACATTATGAAGTGTGTAGCGGAACATTGACTCTAAGCATTCAGTCACCTGATCAAGTTCTGTGTGGTCAGATGGTGATCCAATCAAGTGATCCAATTTGCTAACTCTGGAAGATTATTGATAACTCAGTGCAGTAGCTGACGTGAATGTACGTTTGATGCGGTAGCATGGCAATGTGCATATATTATTATAAGACACATTTTAAATGAGATGAAGTAATGATCTGAGATACCTTCAGACTCCAGAAATTCAATTCAATTCAGTTTTATTTGTATACTGCTTTTAACAATGGACATTGACACAAAGCAGCTTTATAGAAATAAACAGATTCAGGATATAAATTGTAAATATAAATTTATCCCTAATGAGTGAGCCAGAGGGAAAGGTGGCAAGGAAAACTCCCTGAGATGATATGAGGAAGAATCCTTGAGAGGAACCAGGCTCAAAATGGAACCCATCCTCATCTGGGTGACACCGGGTAGTGCAAATATAAATAAATCCCTTCTATAACTGTACTACATGGATAAATAGTGCAATTGTGCAACCAGGGAATTCATTACAGTTTTCACATGAAGTCTGTTTTGTTGAATCTATTCACTGTCCACTGATAGAGACCTGAATGCATAACTGCTTGCAGCAACCGCAGCCTGAAAGCCACCACAGTACAACTGCCCATATGAACCACAGTCCAAAGCCATCTCCACTGTCCCCAAGCGGCACCATCCCCAGCAATCCCAATGATCTTCAGGCAGTCTATGTGGGGCCACCCCCAGCAGCAGTGAGTGATCTTCAATATAGTATTGAAGTATTGTTCAATGTTTCACCATCTGACTTTACATAGCCATTTTTTCTCCTGTGAGTTCTTTCTGGTTTTTGACTTCTTGTTCCGTTCCCTTGTTTTGTGCTTTTGGATTATCTTTGCTTTATTAATTAGATTATTATATTGCTGTTTGTGCATTGCCTGACCCTTGCCTGTTTTGGATTACGTTTGTAACATTGTTTTGGATTTGTCTGCCTGCCTCTCTTAATACATGTGCCCTTTACTGCACTTGCATCTGTCTTGCATTATGTGACATTTTTCTTGTGAGGAGAGCAAACCTGTCAGACACATGAGGTGGAGAGGAGTGGTGCTTCCGTGGGCGAGCCTTATTGTTAGCTTTGGATTTGTGATTATGCCACCGAGTCATCACCCATTCGCCCTGCTGTGAGGGCTCTAATGCCGGAGTTGGGGGATTGCTAACTCCTCCTAAGGCATCCATAATTTCTCCTACATAAACTATGCTGCTCTAACTCTCAGTAACCCTCTCTAGAGTCTCGATGTGCACCTCCAAGGCTGCAATATTCTACGTCAGAGAGCTAACTAATATACACTTATCACAAATAAAGCTATTACTAACGACAGAGGGAGAATGATTAAACATCCTGCACTCAGCACACTGAATAAGTTGAATGTTTGACATGGTCAATGTTAAACATACCTTAGTCAAAGACTTGTTGAGATTATGTTAGACAGATCAGATGTGGATGGCCTCCACCCACTGTCTTTAGGTAAAAAACAAAAGTATTCTTTCAGAAAATGAAAATGTGGCAGAAGGGAAACGTGAAAGAAACAACAACTGAAAACGATAGCACAAAATTATTGATGGAAAAGAAAAAAATTTATAATTTAAACATAGGCAAGAAACTCCCAGAAAATCTTTCGAAACGATTCAAAAACAGGAACATCATTTGGATGTCTAGTCTTGCTCATTATACTGATATTATATCTAGCAAACCGACATGAGTGAACAAAGTGATGGCATAAACCAAGGTAGCTAACACTAGCTAAATTTCAAATAAACAATATTGACTGTACAACCTTAGCTAACACTGGAAGTAGCTTGGTAAAATTAGCCAGTCTCTCGTTTTTAAACAAACTCCACTGAGAAAATGAGCAGAGGATAAAAGAGCACTTCTCCATTCAGATGGGTAGCTTACTGCAGGTATCAGAGCCAGATGGGGAATGATTTATTCCTTCAGAAATAGTTTGTGTTGAGTGTAAATGCTGACTGCTTTTTATATTTTTAGTTAGTACCTTACATTCACTACTTATACTTACATGCCACTGATTAAAATTATGGATAATGCCGTCTAGATAACACATAGTCAGTTATGACTCAAAGCTTTAACATCCATTCCTGACATTGGTAAAATCAATATACCTGTGAAAATTTCCAATGCAATTTACCATTTTACATATTAATTAATAACGCTGTACTTACCACTTTGATATATACCGACGTACCATCTTAAGTTGCACTTCAGATAATATCAGCATGCTTGCTTACGTACAGTGTCCATCACCAGTATGGACTAGTGAGAGGAGCAACCCGCAGCCTGCTATTGTAGCCTATCCACCTCAAGGTTTGATGCTTTATGCATGCTGAGATGCTTTTCTGCTCACAACAGTTGTTACTATATCCTTTCTATCAGCTCAAACCAATCTGGCCATTTTCCTCTAACCTCTCTTATCAATAAGGCATTTTTGTTTTTCACACCATTCTGTGTAAACTCTAGAGATTGTTGTGTGTGAAAATCCCAAGAGATCAGCAGTTTCTGAAAAACTCAAACCAGCCCAACTGGTACCAACATCCATGCCATGGATAAAGTCACAGAGACCACACTTTTTCTTCATTCTGATGTGTCTCAGCAAGCATGGCAGATGATCTGGAGTAATATGAGGAAAGCTTTAAGGAACTCTCCACCTCAGCAGCTGAATGCACATCCTGTAGTGTAGTTGCTCCATCATGTGATCCTCCTAAAAATCCAGAGATGGTAGGAGAATTTGGGATATTGGCTTTGGTAGTCTTTATTCCACTTTTGAAATGTTTATAAGATTTATCAAAATTTTCAAAGGTATTGCCCTCATTCAGTTTGCCTTCACCATTACCATACACCAACAGAAACATTTCTTTTAACGTGTGTATCAATTTCTGCTTTGTTATTGATTGAAAGCCATGTTTTCACAATGTTATTCTCTTCCTTTGTTAGCCGTTCAAGGTTTTCTGTTGTTTCTGTTCAGTGCACCCCCATAAAATCCCCGGTACTTTGTGTTTATCCAGGTTCCACCCTTTGTCATTGGATGGTACTTTAAAAGAAAATTAAGGCCTTTCTTTGCTTTCTTTTGGTCTAGAGTCATGTCCATAGCCATCAGTATGATAGGAAATGATCTAAAATTTCTTGAAGACTCTGAAATCACTGATGCCAAGAACATTGTACTAAGCCATGCCTCTTGAGTTGGGTTCAAAGCTGGTTCAAAATTTGTTCTTGTATAGACTCCTTGTAAACTTTCCCTGGCATACTGTGCATAGTGGTTATTTCCCCCCACAACTATTTATTCCTTCCCGAATGTCTTGATATTTATGTTTACCCAACTGTCCTTTAATAATGTTTTTAATATCATCTACATTTTCATCTGTATTAAGCTTTTTTCCAACTGGAAATACATAAAGGTCATTTGGATGCACTTTATAAATCCAGTCATTTAGCATCAAATATGTGGGTTGCATTTCCACATAAGCTGCATAGTTGGTAATCACATTCAGGACGTCCTCACCAGATTTAATTTCATAGCACTTATTTAAAATATCTTTAATATCATTTTCAGAGGAAAACCATCCCCTTTCTTCTCTTCCGTTTTGATTATAATCCTCAATTTGTTCTAAATCATATACCATCCATTGATTATTATCTGTCATAGCTGGACATCTTAGTTGCAATGATTGTTTTCCATCACCTTTCCGATGTTGGAAAAAAGCCCAAGCTAAACTTTCAAGGTCATCAGTGTGGAGTTCACGTGAATTCTCAAGTACAAATTTCTTTGGTTTATTTGGCCAGGAATCTTTAAAGAAGTGTCCCAAAATGTTCCTTTCATTTGAATAAGTGGCTTCTTCACTGTTTCCAGACCGAATTTGGGTGATAACTTCACCATTTCTATCTAGCTTGACTACTACTTTCTTGCTGTCATCATTGTGTTTCCAGACCATTCCATCTGGTGTGATTTCTGCAGTAATTTTCTGTCCAGTGTGGGTGACTTGGAGCAAAGAACTCCTCAAATGAAGTTCTGTTTCTATGGATCTAGCATGAAGCTCTTTGAGTAGAGTGTTCCGGAAGGCTTCATCTGACCCAATTTCACAGGCCACCACGGTAGTTTTGATCTGGTTTTCTTCTAGGTTCATGTGTTTAATGATCTCTGCCACCTTCTCAACTTTATAGCCTCCCAGCTGCATTTTTCCATCAGTGCCTTTTTTTCCATGACCTACAAGCACCAGCCGGCTTTCTGCAGAAAGTGGTCCAGGGTCTCCTTTGATTAGTTTGGGTCTATGATTCTCCACCATGTACACAGAGCTTACTGTTGGATGTTTCTCATACAGAAATCTGGCAGCATCTCGAACAACGGGATCATCCTGCATGATGAGAATATGCTGTTTGTCATACTGGGTGCTGTGGACCACAGGTCTTTTTGGGACCTGATATTCATTGCACCTGTGTCAAACATAACTTGGTAGACATGGTCATTCTGGATAGTGGTTTCCAAAACAGCATCGATGCCACGTACGCCTGTGAAAACCCTTAAGAAGTTATTTCGGAATGTGCTGCTGACATTACCAGTGATGGAGAAAAGAGAGGCCATTTGAAGTTTTATCAGCAGAGATGCCAGAGAAGCTCCAGAGTAGCCAGACAGAGTGTTTCCATCTTCTGAGTTACTGCCAATTATTTTTAAAACTGTGCCAGTTTTGACCATTGAAGAACATGAGCCAGAGTCCGGACAGGTCATATTAGCCTTGGTAGAATAGTAAGGGTCTTCATCAGCTTTCTTAAGGGTCTTAGGTTCATTATCCAGAATGAGGATGACTTTATTTCTGTAGGTGTATGATATAGTACACATACAGTATTATAAACAATTATAAACAATATTTTTCCTCAACAGATAATTTAGATAATGAAATCCAGATAAAACAGAAAATAATTATTTAGTAATTAAATTGTTTGTTCTATTTCAACAACCCATGAATATCATGGAGAACAACATATGGATCAGTGGAGTGATATATTTTTAATCAGTAAATGCAATACCTAATTTATACAAAAGTGACTCACACACAGCATTATTGGAAAATGTTATTTCATTTTGTTTTAACACCTGTGGCATCATCTGTGACACATCACAATTTTAATTCCTTGAAGAAATTTTAATTTTTCTGAAGAAAAAGTCCTCCCCCTACCTGTTGCTTCTGTAATATGCACTCAGCAATGTCTGGACAAAGTTTAAGATCTGTAAATATAGCTTTAGCCATGCTGTTCCATCCAAGGCTGTACAGGGAGAGAAACATCTGGTAAATTTCACCCATTACACAACAAAGATGTGATGATTTCAAAATTATTCATATCATAAATGATTTTCTTCTGATACAGTAAACATGCTTCTATCTCTATAACAATAAAAGGCAGCTAAAGTATATACCTATAAATCTTCTTGTGATGGTCGTTAATGACAAAAATCTGTGATTTTTCAGCATTAGCAAATCATGTTCTTTTCATATGTGCATTATGCATATAAGTGCAGTAATAAATTTGAGTTACAATTAAAAATTTCCTCCACCATCCCAGCTCATCCAGTATCTCAATCTAAATGGAAGAAATTATAGGGCTGCTTGAAAATGTTGTGCATCGGGAAATGCCAACATGTGTAACCTTTCCTAACCTGTCCTAACCTGTCCAGATGGCTGTATTGCGCTTTACAGACAGTGGAAGCACAGTTTCTTGCTCCATCACCATGTGCTTTTCAGTGACATGGTACAATTCACTAATAAATAAAATCTCATAGTGATTTCAACCACCAGCAATACTGGTATATTGCCATACTGTACATACTTGTGATCATGCTGAACTCTTATAGGTTGGTGTTTGAAGCGATGAGCCAGTCCCTTCAGTCTGTGCAGTGAGGCCACATCAGACCCCAGATCCTCCCAGCCACGCTCTTCCAGCTCTATTGGGATGGGGTGAATTATTATTATTCTTTACTTTCTGAAAATTTATGAAGCAACGCATTAATGTTTTTATGATGTTCTCTCCAAGAACATGTTTGACAAATATTTTAATCAAAGCAAATCAAATGAAAAGAAACTTGACTGTACTTAGTGCCCTTTGTGTGCCTATAGTTACGTCTTACCGAATGCTGCTGTTTGTCCAATAAGACAGAGCAAGAGCACCACCCACAAGTGTCCACATACTACTGCCATGATCACTTCTGCTACTCCACCTGATCTTCCTTTGGACCAAACAATTAACATTGCAACAAACATATGTTAATATTAAAATCCTTTTCAGACAATTTGTTCGATCACATCACTGTATAATGCAGAATGTTTTCATAGTTTGGTGCCATCACAAAGGTTGCTGATATTCCAGCCTTTATCATATTAAAATAACATTATAGGACAAGATTATGTAAAAGAATCAAAAGCAATTTCTTTATGGGCCACATATAGAAAGGTCAGTCAATTTACACATTTTGCATAGGAGCTCTGCATTTTAACAACAAAATGGGAAAATGCGCTAAAAGAACACACTTCCTTTTTCCCCAGTAAAAACAGCAGATGAGCCAATCAACATGTGAATCTGGCTTGACACTCGTTCAGGTGTTTTGATGCTTCTCTTGAAAGAAGTGCTGATGTAATGCTCTCACTTTCTGTCACGGTAAGTTGAGATTTTTTTCAGTTTATTGTGAAATACAATCTATCAATATGTGTCTGACTTAACTATCTTTAAATAATTATATAACATCAGTTAACTACACTCACTGACTACTGTAGATGGAACATCTGTACACCTACACATTCATGCAATTATCTAATCAGTCAATCATGTGGCAGCAGTGCAATGCATAAAATCATGCAGATACGGCCAGCAGCTTCAGGTAATATTCACGTCAACCTACATCAGAATGTAGGGAAAAATGTGACCTCAATGATTTTGACAGTGGCCTGATTGTTGGTGCCAGACGGGCTGGTTTGAGTAGTTCTATAACTGCTGATCTCCTGGGAGTTTCACACACAACAGTGTCTAGAGTTTACTCAGAATGGTACAATAAAGAGAAAGCATCCAGTGAGCCGCAGTTCTGCAGACGGAAACGCCTTGTTGATTTGAGAGATCAACAGAGAATGGCCAGAGTGGTTTGAGCTGACAGAAAGGCTACAGTAACTCACATAACCACTCAGTATAATTGTGGTGAGCAGAAAAGCATCTCAGAATGCACAACACGTCGAACCTTGAGGAGGATGGGATAGAACAGTTGAAGACCACGTTGAGTTCCACTTCTGTCAGCCAAGAACAGAAAGCTGAGGCTGCAGTGGGCACAGGCTTACCAAAACTGGACAGTTGAAGACTGGAGAAACGTAGCCTGGTCTGATGAATCTGAATTTCTGCTGAGGCATACAGATGGTAGGATCAGAATTTGGCACCAACAGCATGAATCCATTGGTCCAACCTGCCTTGTGTCAATAGTCCAGGCTGGTGGAGGTGGTGTGATGGTGTGGGGAATGTTTTCTTGGACGTTTTGGGCCCGTTAATACCAATCAATCATGGCTTGAATGCCACAGCCTATTTGAGTATTGTTGCTGACGGTGTGCATCTCTTCATGGCCACAATTTAC
Organism: Pangasius djambal; assembly: GCA_022985145.1. Classification (NCBI taxonomy): domain Eukaryota; kingdom Metazoa; phylum Chordata; class Actinopteri; order Siluriformes; family Pangasiidae; genus Pangasius; species Pangasius djambal. The sequence continues at coordinate 58,305 of JAKXMS010000039.1, forward strand.
CATCTTCTAATGGCTTATCATTCCAGCATGATAATGCACCATGCAAGCAACAGTCGTCTCAAACTGGTTTCATGAACATGACAATGAGTTCAATGTTGTTCAGTGGCCTTCCCACTCACTGGATCCGAATCCAGTAGAACACGTTTGGGATATGGTAGAATGGGAGATTCGCAGTCTATCTAAAACGATTTAGTATGAGATACGCAAAAAAATTGAAGAATTCAGGATGGGGCAAATACACAGCACTGTATATTTTTGAAGAAAGATATATATATATATATATATGTAGGTATATTTTTTCATGTGTTTAGTTGTGATTAACCTAAATTATATGACAGTGAAATAAAAAATTGTCAAAAATTATGATTCTTTGATCCTGCAGTGAGTGCAAAACTGAGAGTGAAAGCTTTTGAAAGCTTGTCTTGGAGACTGGATTGCAGAATGTGATGTACACTGGAGCTACACTGCTAGTCTGCCTGAAATGTTCCAAGTTTACAGCCATGTCATTAAACACTTCATTTACTGTAGCTTAGGTACTCACATGGAGAAGCCACTGACAAGAAGCATGTTCAAAGACATTTGACAATTTTGTTTTAAATTGGAGTGAAGATGGTTGCAACAACAGAGGGGCTGAAGAAGAGACCATCTTCTCTTGGGAATGTTTAGTTAACAGCATTCAAGGTAAGTAAATAAAAGTTGTTCATTTAATATTTTCATTATCAACAGTAAGAGTTTTCTCTTTGCAGTAATATGGTTTGAGTTTTGCATTACTCAAATTTGTATTACCACACAACATAATTGTCTTAACAGAAAAAAATATATATTTTGAGAATCTTCTGATATTCCTAACTGATGCTATTCCACTGAGATTTCCCACAAAAGCGGAGATCATAATAAAAGGTCAAGCGCACAAAAAGCTGGGAGCACAAAATGAATGATCAGGGTAAAGGCTGAAAGCAGAAGTGTAAGTTATTTGGATTCACTTCTATGCCAATAAAAATATTTAACCTCAACAGTATATTCCAGATATAAATGTGCAGTAATCCATGCACAATATATGATCTGAAGTTGATCAAGTCGAGATTTACATTAGTTAGTGTTCTAATGTGTAAATTTACACACACTCAGGAGAACAAGTAGGATACGCACATTTTTCCAAATTAAGGGATTTTCATGAATACCAAATTTCTTGTGTAAATGCTCATATGAAAGATTTATAAATAAATCCCTTCATATCCAGCTTGATAAATGAGGCCCAGTGTCCTTTAACTGGCTTACAGTCTTGTGGGGTTAAATTAATTTTTTTTACACCTTCATCACTATGTGATATTTTATTTTTAAAACTGAAGTAAAGGTAAAAGTATTATACTAATACTTGTATGTATGGTTACAGTGAAACATGTATGCAAGTACTGTGACAAGATTACATGTAAAATAAAATTCAGTAAATATGAGAATGAGATATACTGCCTCCCAATCAATTGTATCAACAGATATTTTCTTTCCCAAACTGTGTTGTTTGGGAGACTAAACCTTGTGAAGAGAGATGTGTTGTGATGATGTGATCCATTTAGAAACTGAGTGCATTTCAAGGCCTACTCCTCATGGGACTTTACATTTTGCAGGCTGAAAGTAGTTGTAATTACAGAGAGAAAGATGATTTTGGTTGATTGAAAGATATGATTAAATTCCATTATAAATGAATATGTCTTATACTGTACTAATGCTTTGACTGGACCATAGTTCAGAAGCGAATGGCTTTGTACGACTTGACATTTCTGCCATATTGGGCTTTGCAGAAGTCATTTGTTGTTACAGACTAAACTTATCTCTACTGCTCTAAAGTTTGTAATAGTGCTTCTCATAATATGACAAAAACTCAAGCAATGTTTTAGGCTAAGCACAGAGAGCAGTATATCCTGAAGTGAAGTTGATCTAACCAGACCTTTCATTGTAATTATGACATTAATCACTGCAAATATGGTTTAATTTAACAATATGGCTTACAAACTCATTGTTCAGAGTAGCATCTGAGTAGAGCTTAGGTCTATAGCTAAGGCTGAGCTCTGAATGTGCACAAAAATCTTATTTGATAAATTTCTCATTTTATTGAATATTTTTATTATAGACCAATTTTTAATTATTTTTTTCTTGCAAAATTATACACAACTTATTAAAAACATACAGAAGAAGCCATTACTTTTCACATATACATTACAGCACAGTGAAATTCTTTTTTTTTCATATCCCAGCTTGTTAGGAAGTTGGGCTCAGAGCACAGGGTCAGTCATGATACGGTGCCCCTGGAGCAGAGAGGGTTAAGGGCCTTGCTCAACAGCACAACAGTGGCACTTGAAACCCCAACCTTCTGATCAGTAACCCAAAGCCTTAACTGTTGAGCCTCCACTGCCCTAAAGAGAAGGTTGAAGGTTGTACTACTTTTACATTTTCACTGAATTAAAACAGCAATATTTCAATCATGACACTTATTAGGCCCACACAGATTTTTTTTTATATGATTCCGATTCTCGATCAGGATTTCATATATCCTGCAGGAGCTCATCCATCACCACCTGACTTGCACAATGTCCTCAAACTTTGTGAAGAGCTTTGAGTGGACAAAAGGTAATTTTCTGTATGCAAGTGTAACCCCTAGAAGAAAAAAAAACTACAGATAATAAATAAATAATAAAAACACAAAAGTTGACTAAAATGAAGTTCTTTGCTATTATATTAAAAGGTTTAATATTTAATCTTCAGTGTTCAATTTAAAGTACATTTTATTTCATTTTTTTTTCATGTCATGGATGTAATAAAATGTGTACTTGTTCATTTTTCTGTAATTTATTTTACTTTTGCTAATTTTCTCGGACTGTAATGATGCATGTGAAATATGGAGTGTTGCCTTTAAGAAAAATGTGAGGAACGCACTGTTGACCAATCAGGTGAAGTTAACGTGAGCAGCGTGATAAAAGAAAAAAAGTTGGGGACGAGAGCGTGAGAAGATGAGCGAGCACAGATAGATCGGCGGAGACATTTTGAGATAAAATAAGAGAAACTTTGAGTTGAACTAAACGGAAAGTTTGGTAAAACGTTTCTTATTTGAACTTGAGTTTTTTTGTGTTACAAGAGATTGAAATTTCATCGTCTTGACGCGAAAATTGCGATGACATGGAGTTCATTATCACATGGATCAAGATGGCGAGCCACCCACCGA